>VFSX01000803.1:0-36104 GCA_016618255.1 Chlamydomonas sp. UWO 241 | reverse complement strand
GCCGTGAAGTACATGGATCACTACAGTATGTGTGTGTGCGTGTGTGTGCTCACCAGTCCCTCCGCCCCCACCAGGCTGCTCAGCGGAACAATCGACCGGATTTCGTTGTACGAAAACTCGACGCGCGTGAGCGCTGTCATGCCGGCCAGGGACGGGATCTGTGACAAGTGTGGAAGTGTGGGACCGTGTGCGTGCGTGCGTGAGAGGGAGTGCAAGTGTGCCAGGCCAGGCCAGGATCTGGGTGGTGTGTGTGTGACACTGTGTGTGTCTGTGTGTGTGTGTGTGTGTGTGTGTGTGTGTGTGTGTTAGCGCATTGCCCCTCAACTAAAAGTCCTCTATTGCGTCGCAGCTCCCTCTCTTCTCTTCCATATGCACAGCTGGCCACACTCAACACCCTCCAAACGCCCTCCCAGCAGGCCAGGGCGGGATCTGGCTGGAGTGTGTGCGTGTGTGTGTGTGTGTGTCTGTGTGTGTGTGTGCGCGCATTGCCCCTCAACTCAAAGTCCTCATTTGACCACCCCCACGGCTCTCTCTCTTCTATTCCATACGCACAGCTGGCCAAGCGCAACGCCCTCCCAACAGCCTCCCGGCAGCCTCCCCAGGAGTCACCCACTTCTTATCAGCTGATTCAATCTGACCTCACTGGTCAGTAGCCCCCCTCTATTCTCTCCCCTGCAAAGCTGACCAAACTCACTGCACTCCCAGCAACCTCACATCCACCCAGCAAACCACCCTGCAACCTCCCAAACAAACACCCAGCAACCGCCCACCTTTGGTAGCTGGCTCCCTATCTTCTCTCCCCTGTACAGCTGCCAAAGTCAACGCCCTCCCAGCAACCTCACCACCACCCTGCAACCACTCAGCAAACCACCCAGCAACCACCCCAACAACCACCCAGCAACCACCTAGCAACCTCACAACCACCCTGCAATCACCCCAGCAACCACCCAGCAAAACACCCGGCAACCGCCCAGCAACCTCACAACCACCCTGCAACCACCCAACAACCACCCAGCAACCACCTAGCAACCTCACAACCACCCAACCACCACCCCAACCACCACCCAGCAACCACCCAGCGACCACCCAGCAACCACCCAGCAACCACCCAGCAAACCACCCTGAAACCTCCCCTACAACCACCCAGCAACCACCCACCTCTGTCAGCTGGTTGTCCCTGAACTCCACGTCTTCTATTACGTCGCGGCAGCTTGCATTGCTCCATTGTGACAGGTCGGTCAGGAGGTTCTGGCGGAGGTTGATCGTGCGAAGGTCTGCAGATGGTGGTGGTTGTGGTGGATGGTGTGTGTGTGTGGTGTTTGTGTGGGTTTGCATGAGAGAATGCACGTGTGTGTGTGTGTGTGTGTGTGTGTGTGTGCGTGTGTATGCGTGAGTGTCCAGCGGTGTCTGTGTGTGTGCGTGCAATGCAACCACACATACGCTGGTGCATGTGTATGCGCGTGTGCGTGGACCAGAGAGACCAGAGCGTGCCCATGCCCATGCGAAAACGCGCCAGCATGCATGCATGGCGCTCATGCACGCCACATGGCCCGCCCTGCCCCACCTTTGAGAGCCAGGATGCGAGGGTCAATCATAGTGAGCCGGTTGCACGTCAGGTCGAGCATCTGCGTGCGCCAGGGATGGCGCGTTTTGATCTGCGGCGGCCTGTTGGGTCGATTCTTGCACGCACCAACCACCACCCTGGCGAGTGCTACAGTACACGTGGTGCACACGGACACACTCCAATGCTGCTGCTGCTCTGCGCCCACCTGGAGCGTCTCCGCAATCGTGTGTTCATCCAGGTTTTGCAGGTGCGCGTTCGTCAGGTCGAGCACAAGAGGGTCGACCTCCCCCGAGGAGGAGGCGGGCGCGTCCGACGTGGTCGTCATGGTCGCAATGCGTGGCCTTGGCCTTGGCCTTGGCCTTCGGTGAATTTCGGTGTGGACTGAGTCAACGCGCTCGAATCTTGACGCGACACGCAAAGAGCACCAGGTGTGTGCCCTGACGTTTGGAGCCACGCACAGGGCGCAGGAATGTCAGGTCGATATCCGAGTCGGAGAGAGGTCGCGGAGCAGGAGCGCAAGGCGCGCAAGGAGCAGGAGCACGCCATGCGGGCGTCGCGCTCGCAGGACAACCAGGCGCAGCGGCAACGCTCACAACAGCAGCACACACTGGAGCGCCAGCGCTCCGGCAACCACTCCCACCGCTCCACGGCATCCTTCTCGCCGACCGCCTCATACGACGCGCCGCCCATGTCGTACGCACACGCGCAGCAGGGCCACCAACAGGCAAGCGTGTTGGCAGGGTATGCATGTGCTGACCCCATGCACGCCCATGCGCTGGACAGCCCCATGCATGCAACACCCCATGCATGTCTCCCCCCCCCTCCCTCTTTCGCAGAGCGAGGGCCACCAGTAGCACTCAGCATACAACACACAGACACATGCACACCCTCACGCCTTCCTCCCCGCACCTCGCTTCCCCCTCGTCCCTCACACCTCCCTTGACCCCCCTCCTCCTCCCCGCTCACACCTCCCTTCACCCATTGTATTGCGCAGAGCGGTGGCTACCAGCCGCACGCATATGGCTCCCCTCAGCGTGCGCCAGCTCAACGCGACAGCTACCAAAGACAGCAGCAGCAGCAGTCAAGGTGTGCGGGAACACAACACACACACACACACACACAGAAACGGCAGCACTCCAGGGGGGAGGGGGGGGGGGCGCACATACGCTCTCTTCCCCTCTCTCCTTCTCTCTCCCTCTCTCTCCCACTCTCTCCCTCTCTCCCCCTCTCTCTCCCTTCTCTCCCCCTTCTCTCCCCCTCTCTCTCCTCTCATCTCCCTCCTCTCTCTCCCTCTCTCTCCCTCTCTCTCCCTCTCCCCTCCTCCCTCTCTCTCCCTCTCTCCCCCTCTCTCTCCCTCTCCCCCACTCTCCCTCTGTCCCTCTCTCTCCCTCTCTCCTTCTTTCTTTATCTCTCTCCCAATCTCTCTCATTATCTCTTCTCTCTCATCTTTCCCTCTCCCCACGCGTGCCTTATCTCCATCTCGCTCCCTCTCACTTCACCTTTCTCTCTCAGAGTCGTCTCTCTCGAGCCCTGTCTGGCTTTGCCATGTGACTGTGCATTGCACCACACGCAGACACACACACACCCTCTAATGCGCCATCGCGCGCCATGCGGGTCTAATGCGCCATCAAAGGCGTCCGACGGAGTGTAAAATCGACCACACCCGCGCAACACACACACACACACACACACACAACACACCACACACACACACACACACACACACACACACACACACACACACACACACAAACACAGAGAGAGAGAGAGATATCGTTACAGAGAACTCTGCACGGCAGACCTAGATAGGCTGTTTCTGGTCATCATTGAGGAGATTCCATTTGGAGGCGGGTGACCAACCGTGCGCCAACAAGAGGGTGAATAACCTCATTCAAAAAACAGTGGGGGAAAGGGGCAAATGCGGGTCACTGACGGCTGTGTTCGTCACTCCGCTTCGACTGAGTTTAAACTAGGTCTCGGCAGATTGACCTCCACAGTTGTGGAAATCTCGCTAAGAGGATCCACTCGGGTGTGACTCGCTTGGACAAGAGGTCCATGAACTCGGGGTGCTTGGAGATGTCGCGTTTGAAGTTGGAAAAGTGGGTGTTTGCGGAGGAACGGAACTTGACGGAGTGGGCGAAAAAGTCGCCGGCGCTGAGCCGGTAGGATGTGATGGCGCCGCCGGCATAGAGCGAAGTCATGTCCGGTCGGCGGTACGCGAAAAGGGCGGCAGTGGGGGGTATATGATGTCGGGAGGGAGTGTGGGGGGAGAAGGGACGGGCGGGTGTGTGGAGATGTAGGGGCGGGGGGACGGGGGAGGTGGGAGGCGGCGGATGAGGGAGCCGATGAACGTAGCACGGTGCTTGTTGATCGTGTCGATGATGGGGAACGTACAAGGGGGGGAGGCATGCATCGTGGTGGTGGAGGTGTGCTCTGTGGTGTGAGGAGGGATGCCCTTGATGAGGCGGAGGAAGCGGTTGTGGGTTACTTCAAGTCGGTGGATGTGGGCCTTGTTCAACGTCCATGTCTGGCAGCCATACAGTAGGGCAGAGATCACAAAGGCGTTGTAGAGGTGGATCTTGGTAGTGGGAGAGATTGAGTTGGAGTTCCAGAACCGGGGAGTGAGACGGTTGAAGGCGTACCAGGCACTTCCGATCCGGCGTGAGATTTCTGAGTCGAGGATGTCGGAATCAGACGTGTTGGGAGCGTCATCAGAAGGGGCGGCGGGGGAGGACAGAATACTTCCCAGGTATTTGAACTTGGAGGTGGAGTGGACCAGGTGGGGGGTAGATGAGGAGTTGGAGGGGATGGTGATAGGGGCGGAGGGGACGGTGTGGGCAGAAGGGTGGCCGAGGGATTGTGCCACGGTTTTGTCGTAGTTGATCGCAAGGGCCAGGTCTGAACAGATGCGGTCGAGGAGGGTGAGCATGGTGCGGAGGTCTTCCTCGGAGGGGGCGAGCAGGGCGATGTCGTCGGCGTAGAGAAAGAGGGGGAGGATGGTGGTCAAAAAGTCCTTGCGGACTCAGGGGTGTACAGTTTTCCGTCGATCATGTAGCCAATTTGAATGCCAGCGTTGGGGAGCTGGGCAATCAGGGACCGGACAACTGTGTCGATGTAGACATTGAAGAGGAGGGGGGAGAGGGGGCAGCCTTGCTTGACGCCAGCTTTGAGAGGGAAAGGGGCGGAGTATGCACCGTTGACTCGGGCTCTGGCGGTGGCACCAGAGTAGAGGCTTTCGATGCGTGCAAGGAGGGCAGGGTGCGCGCCGCGGTGGAGGAGGGTTTTCCAAAGGGCGGCGTGGTTGACACTGTCGAACGCCTTGGACAGGTCGACGTAAGCCACATGGAGGGGGGCGTGGGCGCGGTGTGACTCCTCTTGGAGGCGTCGTAGGGTGAAGATGGCATCGGAGGTGCCACGGCCCGGACGGAAGCCAAACTGGGAAGTGTGGAGGGTGGGCTCCAGCTGGAGCTTGAGGCGGTTGAGGAGGATGTGAGTGTAGACCTTGCCAGCGACGGGCAGGAGGGAGATGCCGCGGTAGGACTTGCTGCGCGTGGGTGGGCCCGAGGATGCGCCCTTGTAGAGGGGGCAGATGTCTGCTTGGTTCCACGCGGCGGGGATGGAGGTGGTGTTCCAACAGGTAAGGATGATCTGGTGGAGGGCGGTTGCGGTTGCGGTGCCGCCGTGTTTGAGGAGGGGGGAGGTGATGTCGTCAGAGCCGGGGGCAGAGTTCCTGAGGGATTTGATCGCGGAGACCACCTCGCTCAGAGAGGGAGGGGAGGCAAGGGGGGGAGGAGGAGGGGGGGAAGGGGGAGGGGGGGCGAACAGGGAGGGAGGGGGAGGGAGGAGGAGGGGAGGGAAGGGAGGGGGGAGGGAGGGAGGGGAGGGAGGCGGGGGGGACGGGGAGGGGGAAGGGGAGGGGGAGGGGGACGGAGGCGGAGCGGGGGTAGTGTAGGAGGAGGAGGGGGAGGGAGACGGGGGCGGTGCGGGGGGGGTGGGTGTGAAGATGAGGTGGGAGGCGAGAGTGGCTTCGTCGACTTCCGAGCGGAGTGGAGTGTGGAGGACACGGAAATATTCTCCAATCGCGTCTGCCACCGCCTGAGCTCCAAAGCACAGGTGGTCGTAGACACGGAGGGCAGGGAGGGCGGCGGAAGGGGGGCGGTCGACGAGTTTGGATAGCATGCGGTGGGCGGAGTGGGGGTTGTTGTCATCAAAATCGTGTTGCACGCGTTGAGCGACACCGTCCCAGTGCTTGTTGGTGGCGCGTGCGATGGCGGACTTGAGCTGGGCAGTCATGCGCGCCTCCTTGGGGGCGTCACGGTTGCCAGTCAGTGCACTGTCGGAACGCATGGACTGAAGGTCGTGGGCGAGTTTGAGAGTCTCGGGGGGGAGGTAGAAGTGGATGGGGACCTCGCGTGGGCGGGGGCCAAGGGTGGATCTGGCCGCTGAGTGGATGGCCGCGGTGAGGTGGCTCGTCATCTGGTCCAGGGTGGGGGGGGTCGGGGAAGGGGGAGGGTGGCGAGGGCCTCCTCGACTGCTGCCGCGAAGTGGAGCCGCGTGTCAGGGTCTCGGAGCAGGTCGGTGAAATAGCGGGAGGGCGGAGGAGGACGGCGGGAGTGGGTGATGTTCCAGGCTCTGGAGAAGCGGAAGAGGATGCGCGCGGTGACAAGGGCGTGGTCAGAGCGGGCGATGGTGTCAAGTCCCCGGGTCTTGGGGCATCGTGCTCGCACGTCTTGCACGGAGCCCAGGTGAGGGCGGCGGACGAGGATGTAGTCTGAGATGTTGCAATCCTTTTGGGTGTTGCTGTACCAGGAAAATACGCTCGAAGGGGGAAGGGGGAAGAAGGTGTAGGTGACGGCAAGATTGTGGGCGGCACACAGGTCGAAAAGCCGGTGGCCGTTGTCGCTGATGCCAGGTTTGTGGTGGAACCCGGCAAGGGGGGAGTAGGGAGGGAAGAAGGAGGAGGGGCGGTGGAGGGGGGGGCAGGCGTACGGACCCACCGACGGGTGGGCGTCGGGGGATGCCGCTGTGATCTTGGCGTTGAAGTCGCCTAGGACCAGAAGGAAGTGGTTTGAGGGGGTTTGGGAGAGCACGTCGCGGTGGAGTTGTTCGTAGAACGCGTCCTTGGCGACTGCGTCATCCGCGGCGTCTGTGGGGGCGTAAGCGATGACTGCGGTGACGGGAGGGGCGCCGGCGGGGCGGAAGCGTAGGACGAGGATGCGGTCGCTGAGTGCGGCGTAGCCGCCCTCTTTGAGGAGGAGCTTGGCGGTGTCAGGGCTGAGGAGGGCGCCGACGCCGTGGGTGTGTTTGTTCCCACCGGACCAGATGAAGTGGTAGCCATTCTCTTCGAGCGGCTGGCTACCGGAGCCGGGGTGCCGCACCTCTTGGAGGCCGCATATGTCGATGCGGAGGTGTGCGAGGTGTTTGGCGAGAGCAAGGGGGTGTGCCGTGGGGTTGAAGCGTGAGCCATCTGCTGCACCCCAGAGGGTGCAGCAGTTGTAGGTGGCCGCGATGAGCTCGTGGCATGGGTGAAGGAGGTGGGGGCGATCGGTAGCCGGGGGGACGGATGGTACAGGGACGTTGGCTTGTTGTCCTGCCCGTCGGTGGGGTGGGGCCCCCATACACACACACACCCACACGCACCCACATACATACATACAAACTCATACACACACAAACACCCCCCCCCACACACACCTACACACACACCCAGAGACGGAGGCTACGACTCGCGTGGGCACCGAAGGAATGTGAGCGATCAGCGCTATGACCAGGGACCACCGCAGCAGCAGCAACAGCAGGAACAGCAGCAGGTGTCTGTGGCAGGCGCATGCGCGTGTGTGTCGGTGTGTGGGGCGTCTCGACACGCCCACACACGTACACACACACTCTGGATTCAGTCGTGCACACCCGCGCACACTCTCACATGCACACTCATACTCACACACACACACACACACTCATGCACACACACTCACGCAGCAGCAGCAGCAGCAACAGCAGCAGTATCTGAGGGAGCAGCAACAGGTGCAGGGGGAGCCAGGGGTAGGTGGGGGGGAGGGGGGCACACACACACAAACACATGCACACATGCACACTCTTGCTTTCACTCTCACACACACAAACGCTCTATCTCCCTCTCTCTCTCTCTCCCTCTTTGTCTCTCTCTCTCTCTCTCTCTCTCTCTCTCTCTCTCTCCATCACTCCCCTGCACACGCTCACACGCATACACACACACACACAGCAGCAGCAGCAGACACACTCTCACACTCTCTCTCACGAACACACACAGCAGCAGCAGACACACTCTCTCACACTCTCACACACACAGCAGCAACAGCAGGCATACCGGCGGGACGAGGGAAGCAGCGGCGGTGGGGCCGGCGGCGATGGTGGTGGCGGTGGGATCAAGGGAGCGTTCTCCAAGGTGTGTGTGTGTGTGTGTGTGTGTGTGAGTGTGTGCGTCAGTGATTCCCCTGCGAGCCGTATACCGCTCCGAGCCGGATATCCCATTCCCCAGAAAACCACCCCACACTTGGTGGGTGAGGGCGTGGAGCGATGCGTTGGAAAGTTCTTGCCGAGAGCAGCACAGCGACATGCGTTGCATGAATACCCGCTGTGTATTGTGCCTGGTATGAGCGGTCAAAGTTGCTGGAGCCGGCAAAAAAATTATTACTATAATCCTTCCCAGGGATCACTGGTGTGTGTGTGTGTGTGTGTGTGTGTGTGTGTGTAACAAGTAACACGGGGTTTCCAGCTAAGCAGGCTACTCTTCTACTAGAGATCACCCGCCGATACTCCAGCCCACTTGAGTGTACTAGAGTACCGCCGGCTCCCGGCCGATAGACTACCGCTCCCGCCGGCTAGACTACCCCAAACAGCGGTCTCTGAGAGACATGTCTGGCAAGGAGCATATAGAAGAGGACCTTCCTCAGGGTCACAGTAGTGGCCTTGTGGCCAGTCAAGCCGGCAGAGCCGACTGGCGCTGACTGGAACGGTCCCCGCCTGGCAGTGCATGGCTGTCCAGCTCTCGTTTGCATGGGGCTCAGCCGGCGCCCATGCCTCATGCATGGCCAGGTCCCACCCTCCAGGGGTGCATGGACGACAGAGTTGTCATGGAGGCTGCCTGAAGACCTTCCAACGCCAGTCACCGGCAGACGAGCGCCCCCCGAGGGTGAGCGCGGTGACGAACGCTGCGAATGGTGAAGCGGATATACTCTGTGTTGCCTCGGCGGTCACCACCGCTGAAGCCGTTATGGTAGCCCGCCTCCACGGGCAGCCATCTTGACCAATGTCCAGCATGCATTGACGGGCGCCAGCTCCTCCGCTCGTCGATCGACTCGTCGAGATCGGTGCCGCATGGCATCCTGCATGGCTGGGTTGCACGGTACGTGAGTACGTGTACGTACGTATTTTTCGTACGTACGTACGTACGTACGTGAGGGAGCGTATATACGTACGCGCTGTACGCAGCACTAGACGCCTTTTACTTGAAACACAAAAACGGCCATAACTCACGTTCCTGTGCTTGGATCGAAACCATTCTACTTGCATCGGAAAGCTTGTAGTAAGGGCTATCGAGAGCACTGCTCATTTGTAGTATTGCACTGCAGTAGGGGGTGGGCCTTGGGTTCTGCTGCAGCACCACGCGCGCGCGCTTGCAACGATGCACACAATAGTGGACGGAAGTCCCTGCCCTCTGCCTGGATTTGAGCCATTCGACTTGCATTGGGAAGCTTGTAGCACGGGTTATCTGTATGACCTCAGTTTGCTGCACTGCAGTAGGGGGGCGTGCCTGCGGGGGTGCTGCAGCACACCACGCGCGCACGCGCTCGCACCGCACCACAAACAAAAAGGGCAGCAACTTCCTGCCCTGCAGGTCGCCCCCTACTAGATCGCACTGGACAACCCTTTCTATCAGCTTTCCAATGCATGTTTAATGGTTGCGATCCGAGCACAGGAGCGTGAGTTATGACGGTTTTTGTGGTTCAAGTAAAAGGCGTATAGTGCTGCGGCGTCCCGATTTTCGCACGCGTACGGCCAGCGTACGTACGTATTCCCGAAAAATACGTACGTACGTACGCTCCAGACCCGAAATACGCACGTACCGTGCAACCCTGCTGCATGGGGGGAGGATAAGGGCCGTCTCCCAGCACGGGCCGCGGCAGCGCCGCGGCTACTCGCCAAGCCATGGCAGCGCCGGGCAAGCCGCTCCTGAAGTGTTCCACCGAGGGGCAGTCTAGCAGGAGCCAGGCCAGTCGTATTTTACCCCGCTCGTCAGCGGCACGGAGATCCTCGTCACCAGCAGCGCCGCATTGCTGGGTCCAGGGCTCGGCGACGAGAACGCGCCTCCGTTAATCGAGCCCCCGAGTGTCTGTGTGCTTTCACATATTCACATGCACACTCACAACCACACACGTGCACATGCTCGCACACACACGTGTGTGTTTTGCGCGCACACAAACGCACGGTTCACCTTCCACCCCGCACACGCACACACATACACACATACACACACACACACACAGCCACACACACACACACACACTCAAACTCACACACACACGCACACACAGTCCTCCAGGATGCTCAGCTTTGCGCTTTCACACACACACACACGCATGCACACACACACACACACACGCGCATACACACACACACACACACACACACACACACACGCGCATGCATACACACTCGGGCCAAACAGCTTCATCCCACACACATGCAGTTCTCCAAGATGCTGAGCTTTGCGCCGGAAAAGGGCAAGCAGCACGAGGTCGATGTGGGTGCGCATCAGTGTCTCTGTGTGCCAACCAGTAATTCCCCTGCGAGCCGTAAACCGCTCCGGGCCGGATTCCCCATTGCCCAGAAAACCATCCCACACTTAGCGAGACAGGGTGTGGAGCGGTGCGTTGGAAAGCTGTTGCTGAGAGCAGCACAACGGCATGCGTTGCATGAGTACCCGCTGTGTATTGTGCGTGGTGTGCGCGGTCAAAGTTGCTGGAGCCGGCAAAAAAACTAATTAATACAATCCTTCCTAGGGACCACTGGAGCCAACCCGCGACCCACAAACTGCATCTCCGGGTTATGATTGGTCGATGTGGGGCTGGCGCCGCGGGCGGGAGAGTGTGAAATTGGGACTTGCAGACATTTCCCGCAGATGCCTCCGTCGGTTAAGACTTGAGGAAGTGATTTGTGAGGCCAGGTTTGAGCCTTCATTTCCCCAAGTAACAGTAACAGCAACAGTAACACAGGGTTTCCAGCTACGCAGGCTACTCTTCTATTACAGACATCCGCCGATACTCCAGCACACTTAAGTACTAGAGTACCGCCGGCTCCCGGCCGATAGACTACCGCTCCTGCCGGCTATACTACCCCAAACAGCGGCCTCTGAGAGACATGTCTGGCAAGGATAATTTCCGCAAGATCCTCAGCGAAACCACTGGTTTGAATGCGCCCGGAGACACACACGCGCGCGCGCACACACATACACACACGCACACACACGCGCATGCATACGTGCATGCATGCATGTAAGCACACACACATACACACACACATACACACACACAAGTACACACACACACATCTCCCCACAATGATACGCCAGCGAGGCGAGCCCCCCCCCCCCTCCCACCACCACCACCACCACCACACACACACACACCACCACCACACACACACAGCTCGCCAAAATGATGGGTCACCAAGCCCCCCCCCCCAACACACACACACACATACACCACCACCACCACACACACACACACACACACACACACACACAGCTCGCCAAGATGATGGGTCAGCGAGCTGAGCCCCCCAACACACCCACACACCCACACACCCACACCACCACCTTACACCCACACACACACACACCACCCGCCAAGATGAAGGGTCAGCAAGCTGACCCCCCCCCCACACACACATACAGCTCTCCAAGATGATGGGCCAGCGAGCCGAGCCCGAGAACAGGCGCTCGTCAGACGGGGGCGACAAGTACCCGCCTCCGGGGCATGCGTCTCGAGGGGAGGCGCAGCAGCAGCAGCCACAGCAGGCGCAGCAGCAGGAGGCGCCCAAACCACAGGTGCGTGTGCGTGCGTGCGTGCGTGCGTGTGTGTGTGTGTGTGTGTGTGAGTGTGTGTGTATGTGGACCCAAGCAGCAAGTACCCGCCGCCAGGGCATGCGTCTCGTGGGGTGCCACAGCAGCAGCAGCAGGAGGCGCCCAAACCACAGGTGCGTGTGTGTGTGTGCATGTGTGGTGTGTGTGTGTGTGTGTGTGTGTGTGTGTGTGCGGACCCAAGCGACAAGTGCCCGCCGCCGGGGCATGCGTTCCGTGGGGAGCCACAGCAGCAGCAGCCACGCCTCCACACACACACACACACACACACACACGCAGGTGGTGCAGCCACGCGTGGCAGCGCCAGCAGGCCCATCAGGGGCCCAGCCGGCAGCCGCGGCATACGTCCAAGGGGTTGCGCCACGCGGTGGTCCCCCCAGCGGAGCAGATGTGGCACAGGTGCGTGTGGGTGCGTGTGGGTGTGGGTGTGGGTGTGGGTGTGTGCCTGGGTGTGGGTGTGCATGGCACGTGCAAGGGGTTGTGCCATGCAGTGCTCCCCCCCAGCGGAGCAGATGGGGCACAGGTGTGTGTGTGTGTGTGTGTGTGTGTGTGCTTGTGCGTGTGTGTGTGTGGGGGGGGGGCACGTGCAGGGGTGGCGCCACGTGGTGCTGCCTCGAGCGGGGCTGATGGGGCACATGTGTGTGTGTGTGTGTGTGTGGGTGGGTGGGCATGTCACGTGCAGGGGGTTGTGCCACGCGCTGCTCCCCCCCAGCGGAGCAGATGGGGCACAGGTGTGGGTGGGTGTGCGTGGGTGGGTGGGTGTGCGTGGGTGTTTGCTGGCGGTGCCATGTGTGTGTGTGTGTGCCACGTGCCACGTGCCACCAATGCTGGCCCCCTCTCTCTCCCTCTCTCTCGCTCCCTGTCTCTGTCTGTCTGTTTCACCCCCTCTATCTCTCACGCTCTCACTCCATCTCTCACTCTTTCTCCTTTCTCTCTCTCTTTCTCTCTCTCTCTTTCTTTCTCTCTTGCTCTCCTTCGCCCTCTCAGGACCGTGAGATGCAGGCACGAATCGCCGCGCTCGAGTCCCAGCTCAAATATTTTAAACCAGATGCCCGGAACCCTGAAACACACACACACGCACACACACACTCACGCACACACTCTCTCTCCCTCGCCCTCTCAGGACCGTGACATGCAGGCACAAAGCGCATTGCTCGAGCACCAGCTCAAATATTTTAAACCAGATGCCCGGAACCCTGAAACACACACATGCACACACACACACTCACGCACACACACACTCACGCACACACACACACACGCCCACACTCTTTCTCCCTCGCCCTCTCAGGACCGTGAGATGCAGGCACAAAGCGCCTTGCTCGAGGACCAGCCCAAATATTTTAAACCAGATGCCCGGAACCCTGAAACACACACACACACACTCACGCACACACACACTCACGCACACACACACTCACGCACACACACACTCACGCACACACACACACACGCCCACACTCTCTCTTCCTCGCCCTCTCAGGACCGTGAGATGCAGGCACAAAGCGCCTTGCTCGAGGACCAGCTCAAATATTTTAAACCAGATGCCCGGAACCCTGAAAACACACACACACACACACACACACACACGCCCACGCACTCTCTCCCTTTCCCTCTCAGGTCCATGAGATGCAGGCACAAAGCGCCACGCTCGAGTCCCAGCTCGCCGACATCAAATCTTTGATGCAGAAGCCCGCAACACCCCAAAGACGCGCACACACACACACACACACGCACGCGCGCACACACACACACGCCAACGCAGGTCCGTGAGATGCAGGCACGAATTGCTGCGCTCGAGTCCCAGCTCTCGGACGTCGACGCTCTCAAGAGTCGGCTCGCTGACGAGGCCAAGGGGGCAGCGGAGTGGAAGGAGAAGTGGAACTTCCAGAACTTCAAGGTCGTCTTATTTGTCTGTTGTCAGTTGCAGTCTGTTGTAGTCAGCTGAAGTCTTACATGTGCGCACACACACACACACACACATACACACACACACACAGACAGACACACACACACACATGCGCAGCTCAACCTCATGCACACACTGCATTCCTCTTCCTCCTCTACTCTCCTTCTAAATCCAGCGGCATCCCTCCATCCCACAAGATGCACACACACGCGCCCACATGCACACCTGCACACACACACGCAGCTCAACCTCGTGCGCATCTGCGTTCCTCCCCCTCCTCTACACTTCTTCCAAATCCAGCGCCCTCCCCCCATCCCACAACACGCACACACACGCACACACACACTCACCCATGCACACACACGCGCACACACACACTCACGCACACACGCGTGCAGCTGAATGTCATGGTTGACATGCTTGTTCTAAGTGCACTCGATACGGACACGCCCACGGGGGGGCCCGGTGGCAAGGCTGGCACACACATTCACACACACACACGCACACACACACACACACACACACACGCAGCTGAATCTCATGGTCGACATGCTTGTGCTTCGCGCACTCGACATGGACACACCCACGGGAGGGTCTGGTGGCAAGGCTGGCACACACACACACACACGCACACACACACGCGCGCGCGCACACACACACGCACGCAGCTGGATCTCATGGTCGACATGCTTGAGCTATGCGCACTCGGCATGGACACGCCCACGGGAGGGGCCTGGTGGCAAGGCTGGCACACACACACACACACATATACACACACACACACACAATCACATATACACACGCACACACACACACACACGCACACACAGCAACAGCAACAGCAACACGGGGTTTCCAGCTAAGCAGGCCACTCTTCTACTAGAGACACCCGCCGATACTCCAGCACACTTGAGTACTAGAGTACCGCCGGCTCCCGGACCTTCCTCAGGGTCACAGTAGTGGCCTTGTGGCCAGTCAAGCCGGCAGAGCCGACTGGCGGTGACTGGAACGGTCCCCGCCTGGCAGTGCATGGCTGTCCAGCTCTCGTTTGCATGGGGCTCAGCCGGCGCCCCATGCCTCATGCATGGCCAGGTCCCACCCTCCAGGGGTGCATGGACGACAGAGTTGTCATGGAGGCTGCCTGAAGACCTTCCAACGCCAGTCACCGGCAGACGAGCGTCCCCGAGGATGAGCGCGGTGACGAACGCTGCGATCGGTGAAGCGGATATACTCTGTGTTGCCTCGGCGGTCGCCACCGCTGAAGCCGTGATGGTAGCCCGCCTCCACGGGCAGCCATCTTGACCAATGTCCAGCATGCATTGACGGGCGCCAGCTCCTCCGCTCGTCGATCAACCCGTCGAGATCGGTGCCGCATGGCGTCCTGCATGGGGGGAGGATAAGGGCCGTCTCCCAGCACGGGCCGCGGCAGCGCCGCGGCTACTCGCCAAGCCATGCCAGCGCCGGGCAAGCCGCTCCTGAAGTGTTCCACCGAGGGGCAGTCTAGCAGAAGCCAGGCCAGTCGTATTTTACCCCGCTCGTCAGCGGCATGGAGATCCTCGTCACCAGCAGCGCCGCATTGCTGGGTCCAGGGCTCGGCGACGAGAACGCGCCTCCGTTAATCGAGCCCCAAAAACACACACACACAAAAAAACTCACACAGACACACACACAAAACACACACACACACACGCGCAGCTGAATCTCATGGTCGACATGCTTGTGCTGCATGCACTCGACATAGACACATCCACGGGGGGGGCCCGGTGGCAAGGCTGGCACACACACACACACACACATACACACACGCACGCAGCTGAATCTCATGGTCGACATGCTTGTGCTACGCACACTCGACATGGACACACACACACACACACACACATACAAACACACACACACACACGCGCAGCTGAATCTCATGGTCGACATGCTTGTGCTACGCGCACTCGACATGGACACACACACGGGGGGGCCCGGTGGCAAGGCTGGAGGTGGCGGAGCAGGCGGGGCCCCTGGACTTGCCTCGCGCGACGGTGCGTGTGTTGGTGTCTGTGCTGTGTGTGGGCGTTTGTAATGGACTGGTTGGATTGTGATGTCCTTAGCGTCCCTGCAGCTCTTGCTGCAGAGGAGGAGCAGACAGGGCACCTGGACTTCCCGCGCGTGATGGTGCGTGTGTGTGTGTGTGTATGTGTGTGTGTCTGCCGTGTCCTCTGTAAACGCTCGCACACGCTCAAACACCGAAGCAAACACGGCCCCTGGACTTCCTGTGCGCGACGGTGCGTGTGTTTGTGGCTGTGGTGCGTATGAGCGTTTGTAATGGACTGGTTGGACTGTGATCCTCTAGCTTTGGCATGCAAATCAACGCCGCCAAGACAGAAGTGATGATTTTGCCAGCAGATTTTGACGCGGATCTGCCCACGTTTGCGCTGACTGGTGGTGAAGTGAAGACCGTCTCTGCATTTAAGTATCTAGGGAGTTGGATAACCCAGAGTGGTGGTGTGGAAAAGGAGATCGGTGTGCGTGTCGGTCGCGCGCTGGGCGTGTTTGCGTCTTTTGATAAGATTTGGGCCAGCAAGAAGATGCAAGTGCAGTCTAAGATGCGGGTTTACAACACTTTCGTGCTGCCCCACTTTCTGTACGGCTGCGAAACATGGGCCCCTACTAAAACACAACTGACTCGATTGGAGGTTGCCCACTCTAACTGCCTTCGTCGCATTCTGGGTGTACGCCTGGTCGACCGGCACAGATTAACTTATATTCGGCAGGCGTGCGACACTGAGCCAATTGAGAGCCCTGTGGCAAAGCAATCAATGCAGTGGCTAGGCCATGTGATGCGCATGCCGGCTTCTCGTCTTCCTCGTACAACTTTTGACTGCACAATGGATGTGGCTCGGCAGCAAGGCCGGCCTCCAGCCTCCTCCCGACACTATTTTCTTAAGCTACTGATTCAGCAGCTAGGCGAAACTAGTGGCACTCGTTCTGATTGGAAGACTTTTTCGGACACGGCGTTTGAGCGTGCTCAGGATAGGGTCGGGTGGAGAGCCGTGGTGTACGGTCCGGCTGCCCCTCAGGCGCCGGCCCCTCCACCACGGCGGTCAAGTAGATTGGCAAGCGCCACTTGACCCCCTATCCCCTAGAAGCAGTTAGGACCTATTTTGGAGGCGTCGCACAATAGCTCTCCTTTTTGCTCTGGGACTACACGTTGGCAGGCAGCCGGCTGGTGGCTACCGCCCCTCACAAGTGATTGCTAGGGCCAGAACTGGACTTGGGTCTAGGCGGTGGTACTAGGACTAGAGGTAGTCTTTGCTGGAAAGCCGATGTAACTGTAACTGTAACTGGACTGTGATGTCCTTAGCGCCCCCTGCAGCCCTCGCTGCAGAGGAGGAGCAGACGGGGCCCCTGGACGTCCCTGGCGTGACGGTGCGTGTGCTTGTGTCTGTGGTGTGTGTGAGCGTCTGTTATGGACTGGTTGGACTGTGGACTAGTGATGTCCTTAGCGCCCCCCGCAGCCCTCGCTGCGGAAGAGAAGCAGACGGGGCCCCTGGACGTCCCTCGCGTGACGGTGCATGTGCTTGTGTCTGTGGTGTGTGTGAGCGTCTGTAATGGACTGGTTGGACTGTGGACTAGTGATGTCCTTAGCGCCCCCCGCAGCCCTCGCTGCGGAAGAGAAGCAGACGGGGGCCCCTGGACTTCCCGCGCGAGACGGTGAGTGTGCGAGTGTCTGTGGTGCTTGTGAGCGTTACGAATGGAATGGTTGGATTCAAGACCAGTGATGTCCATAGCGCCCCCACCTCCAAGCGCGCGCCAACACTCAACGTGCGTGCACTCGCACGCAAATACACGCGCGCACACACACACACACACACACACTTGCACACACACATGCATGCACGCACACGCACGCACACAGGCACACAGGCGCGCCGGGGCCTTGACTGATCAAGCGTGCGCCCACGCCCGACGTACATGCACTCGCACGCAAATACACACACAAAACACACACACACGCACGTACGCAGGCGCGCCGGGGCCTCGCCTGATCAAGCGCGCGCCCACGCCCGACGTGCGTGTTGCAGAGGAGCTCGAGGAGGAGCTCATTGTGGACTGGTGATCACTCTGATGCATCACTCTGATGGGGCACTCTTATCCCATCGATTACACTTCTCTGTCAGCTGTGATACAGCCGTGGCTCGTGTTGAATGCTGGCCACGCGCGGCCACATGCAGTGCCGCGTGGCAGGGCTCGAGGAGGAGCTCATCCAGGATCGCTCTGATGGTCACTCTGATGGGTCTCTCTTGATCGGATCACCCATGAAACTTCTGCGTCGGCGCTTCAAGCCTGCTTGGCCTGGATTCAGCTTGAATGACAGCCATGCGTGACCACGGACAGTGCCACAGCGGCTGGGAGGCATGGGTGGAGCTCATGGGACGGGGAGTAGTGTGCAACCCTGATACCATGCTGCGTTGGTGACTGCGGGGAACTGGCCAGATCCCATGACCGGTGATCGGCGAGCAATGCCGAGCGGAGCCTCACGAGAGGGCCGTATCGAGCAGGCCATATGATTGAGCCACGACAACGACGACAGTGACAAAGGACCTTGGCATTCCTATCTAGGCGAACCAGAGGGCCGTATTGAGCAGGCCATGTGATTGATCAATCATGAGCCCTGACGACGACGACAGTGACAAAGGACCTTTGCATTCCTATCTAGGCGACGACACGTGATACCGAGGGGGCCCTCACCAGAGGGCCGTATCGAGCAGGCCATATGATTGAGCCACGACAACGACGACAGTGACAAAGGACCTTTGCATTCCTATCTAGGCGACGACACGTGATACCGAGGGGGCCCTCACCAGAGGGCCGTATCGAGCAGGCCATATGATTGAGCCACGACAACGACGACAGTGACAAAGGACCTTTGCATTCCTATCTAGGCGACGACACGTGATACCGAGGGGGCCCTCACCAGAGGGCCGTATCGAGCAGGCCATATGATTGAGCCCCGACGACGACAACGACGACAGTGACAAAGGACCATGGCATTCCTATCTAGGCGACGACAAGTGATGATGAATCATTGGCGATGGCCTCTCTAGACAGTGACGATATTGACGGTGCTCTCTACATAGCGACCTGCCTGCAATCAGGCCGCATCGGGGTGGGGCGTTGGAGAGGGGTGGGCGTGGCAGGCACAGTGGCGCACATGCGAACGGACTTACCACCTGGACTGACGGATTGTACTGTGGGTGACGCATGCCCCCTCGCGGAGGGGGGCGGAGGGGGCTAGATCGTGACATGGACCGCACACAAGTTTTAGAGCCCACAGTCTGTCCGGCGTGCCTTGCAATGCACGTGCACAGCACACGCCTCGCAAAAACGTGCGCAACCACAGCGCGGACGACGGCCTCGATAATGACCACGCGCGACTGTACCAACGGGCGACCTGCATCATGGTTAGGAGTTAAAGCCATGTGCACCAAACTCAATTGGCAGCTGAGTGTCACTGTCCAACACAACTCCATCAGCAGCTCAATGTACCTGTCACAGTCCACTGATGAGGCAGCGCTCCCGCAGGTGGGGTTGCTCCAACCACAATTCGAGTTATGTCTCCACTCTGCTAGCAGTGGCACGTGCCACGGACGACGTACAATCACGTGCACAGACGATGCACAATTCCGTGCACGGACGACGCACAATCACGCGTGCATTTCAAACAGAGGGTTCATCTCAAATTTGAGATGAACAGGCTTTAACGCCTGTATCAACCCACATGGAGTGGCACGCATGCATGTGCGGGCGTGTGAAGCCTCATTGCATGCACAGCGCAGCGTAGCACAGCGGAGAGCAGCACAGTGGTGAGTAGCGCAGCAGAGAGCAGCGCAAAGCAGATCAGCACGGCGCAGAGCAGCGTAGGGCAGCAGAGAGCAGCACAGCGCAGCGCAGCGGAGAACAGTGCAGCGCAGATCAGCACGGCGCTGTGGAGAGCAGCGCAGCAGAGAGCAGCGCAAAGCAGATCACATCGGCGCAGAGCAGTGCAGAGTAGCAAGAGAGCAGTGCAGCGCAGAGAGGCAAAACGCAGAGCAGCACAGAGCAGCGCAGCGGAGAACTGCGCAGAGCAGCACAGCGCAGAGAGCAGCGCAATGCAGATCTGCATTTCCAATCAAGATCAGCGCAGCGCAGAGCAGCAGAGAGCAGTGCAGCGCAGTGGAGAGCAGATCAGCACAGCGCTGTGGAGAGCAGCGCAGTGGAGAGTAGCGCAGCAGAAAGCAGCGCAAAGCAGATCAGTGCAGCGCAGATCAGCGCAGCGTAGATCAGGCATGGCCGCTGCCCGCAGACGGGTAGTCGAGCAGCAGGCGCATGACAGCCGTACGACCCGCCTGAGCAGCCTAACCACAAGTTTTGCGCCATCATGGCTGCAGCGGGCAGATGAATGAACCTGTAGCATGGTGTGGTTGGCCACATGGCATGTTCCAGCTGCCAGTTGCTGCGACCCTGTGCCCTTGATGTTTCATTGCTGCAGGGTGGCCTCGTTGCTCTTTTTGTTTTTTTACAAAGTTTTTTTTCAGATTGCTAACGCCCTCCATTGTTCCTGGGGCGAGTCCGGCGGCAGGAAGCCTGGTATAGTGGTGCATGCTAATCTGTACACAACACAGAGGCCTTCTCTGTGTTGCTCCGGAGCTTTGGCGGCCCCGGCTCCGGGGCTTTGGCGGCCCCGGTTTCCCACATGATCTCTGGGGAGGGTCTGTCCCCGGAAAGGCGGTATGCGGGGGGCGCGTTGGTACTGGAAAATGATGACCACCTTGAAACTACTCCAGCGCCCCCCCCCCTCCGGCACACATCATTGTCCCAGGAGGGGAAGTCTGATGGGGAGAGGGGAGGGGTCACGCGATAGCAGTAGGAAGGTGGAGTGTGGCGATAGGATCACAACAGCTTGGGGGCGCGTGCGCGTGTGTGTGTGGAGGCGCTGCTCCGGAGGACGCGTCACGACGCCCGTGGTGCATTTTGTGATCGTGCCACTGTTGAGAGCCTTGTGGCAAAGTGATCAATGCAGTGGCTCGACCATGTGATGCGCATGCCGGCTTCTCGTCTTCCTCGTACAACTTTTGACTGCACAATGGATGTGGCTCGGCAGCCGGCCTCCAGCCTCCTCCCGACACTATTTTCTTAAGCTACTGATTCAGCAGCTAGGCGAAACTAGTGGCACTCGTTCCGATTGGAAGACTTTTTCTGGCACAGCGTTTGAGCGTGCTCAGGATAGGGTCGGGTGGAGAGCCGCGGTGTACGGTCCGGCTGCCCCTCAGGCGCCGGCCCCTCCACCACGGCGGTCAAGTAGATTGGCAAGCGCCACTTGACCCCCTATCCCCTAGAAGCAGTTAGGACCTATTTTGGAGGCGTCGCACAATAGCTCTCCTTTTTGCTCTGGGACTACACGTTGGCAGGCAGCCGGCTGGTGGCTACCGCCCCTCACAAGTGATTGCTAGGGCCAGAACTGGACTTGGGTCTAGGCGGTGGTACTAGGACTAGAGGTAGTCTTTGCTGGAAAGCCGATGTAACTGTAACTGCTACCATGCCCAGGGGGGCAGTGGTATGACCGGGGCCCATGTGCCCCTGTCATCCATAATGACCGTCGTCGATGGGTCTCATTTTTTGTTTCTTTTTGGTTGAGTGTGGTCCTAGGTCCTAAATAATAAGACCATTGTACCACCATGCCCGGGGGAGCAGTGGTGCACGGCCGGGGGTCAACATGCCCCCGTCATCCATCCTGACCATCATCACGATGAGGTCTCTTTTTATGTTTCTTTTTGGTTAAGTGTTGTCCTAGGTCCTAAATAATAAGACCATTGTGCCACCATGCCCGGGGGGGCAGTGGTGCACGGCCGGGGCCAACATGCCCCTGTCATCCATCCTGACCGTCGTCAGATGGGGTCACATTTTTTTTTGCTTGTTTTGGTGGAGTGGTCCTAGGACCATCGTGCCCGGGGGGGGCAGTGGTGCACGTCCGGGGCCCACGTGCCCCTGTCATCCATCCTGACCGTCATCAGATGGGGTCTCATTTTTTGTTTCTTTTTGGTGGAGTGTGGTCCTGGGACCATCGTGGCACCATGCCCGGGGGGGGGCAGTGGTGCACGGCCGGGGCCAACATGCCCCTGTCATCCATCCTGACCATCATCACGATGGAGTCTCATTTTTTGTTTCTTTTTGGTGGAGTGTGGTCCTGGGACCATCGTGGCACCATGCCCGGGGGGGGGGGCAGTGGTGCACGGCTGGGGCCAACATGCCCCTGTCATCCATTATGACCCTCGTCACAATGGGGTCACATTTTTTTGGGGTGGATTGTGGTCCCAGTGTGGTGCACACGCACCACACTGGGACCACACGCACGCACCCCCAACAATGTGGTCCTGGGACCACATTGTGGGGGGTGCATGCGTGCGTGCGTGCGTGTGTGTGTGTGTGTGTGTGGAGGCGCAGCTCCGGAGGATGCCCCATGACGCGATGCAGCGCTCACGCCTGCCGCGGTCGCGACCACGCGGCGACACCTTGTAGCAGACATCTCAGGGTGTACCCAGGTGAGAAAGTGAGGCGGTAGAGGTCCAGTCGTTGCTAGCCTCGACGCAGCCGACGGCGCTGCTATCTGGGCAGACCTCCATCGTGATGCCAGCGCTGTCGCGGCAGTTGCAGTTCAAAGCCATGATTGGGACGAGCGTGCAGTCGGCCGACCAGTCGGCCAGGTCGCTCGTAGCCACCGACTCAACCACGTAGCCGCCATCATTCTCTGAACGAGAGGAGAGGCCGAGCCCAAACCAGGAGTAGTAGAAGGCGCTGGTGATTGCGTCGTCACCAGTCATGACGGTGCGCGCGGACGTTGCACTGGCGCCGATCCAGATGTAGGCGGCATCATTCGGGCCGATGTTTGCAGTGTTACTGTCAGCGCTGAAGCTCCTCAGCCTGAACTTCCAGGTGTCCGCGGCGAGATCAATGTAGCCGTTGAAGATGCGGCAGCTGTTCCGAACCGCAGCCACAGTGCCCGATCCACCAGCCATGATGGAGGTAGGATAGGTGGGGAAGCTGCTGAGGGCCTAAACGTAGCCCGGCTGAACCGTAGAGCCGCTGCATGGGGTGATAGATGTAAAGGTCCCCGTGCTGCTGGAGCCGCCGGGGAGCCAGTGACAAACTCTGTTAGCCTCGCCGCAGATTTGCGTCCGGGCACCAGTGTTGGTGTCGAAGAACACCGTCCTCAGCTCGATGTCGTCTGCGACGGCGCCAGCCACGCACTGCTCCGGGACGCAGACAGCATGGACGCCGGTGGTTTCGTTGGCGGCGGTAACCCCGTTGTTGCAGGTCTCGTGCGATGGGCAGGTGTCGCAGCACTCCGCGTTCGGGGAGCATATGCCGTCGACTGTTGGCACGCAGGACAGCATGGCAGCATACGAGAGTCAGTCAGGCAAAGCGACACCAAGGTGGCGCGCAGCCCTCCTGCTCTTCACATGCGGTGGGCGCAGGCAGGCGGGCGGGCGGGTGGGTGGGCAGTCTTGTAGTCTTGCAGTCTTGCAGGCATGCAGCAGCGCAATGTCATGCCCATCATCGCATGTCCCAGTAACAGTAACACGGGGTTTCCAGCTAAGCAGGCTACTCTTCTACTAGAGACATCCGCCGATACTCCAGCACTCTTAAGTACTAGAGTACCGCCGGCTCCCGGCCGATAGACTACTGCTCCCGCCGGCTAGACTACCCCAAACAGCGGTCTCTGAGAGACATGTCTGGCAAGGAGCATATAGGAGAGGACCTTCCTCAGGGTCACAGTAGTGGCCTTGTGGCCAGTCAAGCCGGCAGAGCCGACTGGCGCTGACTGGAACGGTCCCCGCCTGGCAGTGCATGGCTGTCCAGCTCTCGTTTGCATGGGGCTCAGCCGGCGCCCCATGCCTCATGCATGGCCAGGTCCCACCCTCCAGGGGTGCATGGACGACAGAGTTGTCATGGAGGCTGCCTGAAGACCTTCCAACGCCAGTCACCGGCAGACGAGCGTCCCCGAGGATGAGCGCGGTGACGAACGCTGCGATTGGTGAAGCGGATTTACTCTGTGTTGCCTCGGCGGTCGCCACCGCTGAAGCCGTGATGGTAGCCCGCCTCCACGGGCAGCCATCTTGACCAATGTCCAGCATGCATTGACGGGCGCCAGCTCCTCCGCTCGTCGATCAACTCGTCGAGATCGGTGCCGCATGGCGTCCTGCATGGGGGGAGGATAAGGGCCGTCTCCCAGTACGGGCCGCGGCAGCGCCGCGGCTACTCGCCAAGCCATGGCAGCGCCGGGCAAGCCGCTCCTGAAGTGTTCCACCGAGGGGCAGTCTAGCAGGAGCCGGGCCAGTCGTATTTTACCCCGCTTGTCAGCGGCATGTCCCATATATCCAGAATGCGCAACCCGCACGCACGCATCATCTTATGAGCCAGGGTGGTATTTGTGCTGATAAGCAAACTGTGTGGCAGAGTGGGTCTTCCCTCGCATACACCCACCCACACATCCACACCCCCACACCTCCACACACCCCCACCCTCACCCGCAGAGCAGCTGGGGCCGGGGTTCTCGCCCGCGGGGATGATGGGCTTGCCGGGCGTGTAGAGGCAGACGCAGCTTCCGTCGCCCGCTGTGTGTTGTGGAGGTGTGTGTGCGGTTAGAGGGGGGTGTTAGGCAAGTCACGCTATTCACGTGCAGGCACTGATTTCCTTTTCGGCTGTCCACAGCCATTTGGCTGTATTCCGGCTGTACTTTGACCTTGTACACAGCATAACTCATACAGCTGATTGTAAGTCTAACGAGCCCGCCAGACAGAGCTTGTGTAGAGCTGTCAAGTGACCTATACATGAGGACAAACGGTCAACGGGAGGTCAACAGTCAACGAGGTAAAAGCAGAATCTGGCTGTGGAATAATAAATTTCAACTCCCCCAAAGAAAACCACTGCGTGCATGGGTGGGGCGGGGGTGGCGGTTGGGATGGGCGGCAGTGATTTCCCCGCGGCAGTGATTTCTTTTTCAGGATTTTAAATTCATTATTCCACAGCCGGATTTTGCTTTGAACGCGTTGACCGTTGACCTCCTGTTGACCGTTTGTTTTCATACATAAGCCATGTGAAAGCTGTTAACGTGCTCTGTCTGGTGGGCTTGTCAGACTAGCAATCCACTGCATGGGTTGAGCTGTGCACAAGGTCCAGAACAGCTGGAATACAGCCAAATTTATGTGTAGAGCCGAAAAGGAAATCACTGGAGGGCGGTGTGCATCATTTGGCCCCCGTGTGCGCATTCAGTCTTGCATACATTGGCCACCATGTGCCCACCCAGTCTCGAATACACCCCCCACACACACAAACATGCACACAAGCTGTGTGTGCGTGTGTGCGGCACATGTGTGTGTGCGTGTGTGCCTGTGCCTGTGTGTGTGCGTGCGTGCACGCCACGTGGCGTGTCGCCCTGTGGGTGCACATGCGCATGCGCACCACCCGCCTTGTGTCTATCCGTCTATCCGTTTTATCCCTCAACCGTACACCCTAAGCCCCAAGCTACGAACACAAGCTGTACAAGCCCTACAAGCCGTACACAACCTAAAACCGGTCCGTGCGTGTGTCCGTCCGCCCTGCCACAACACTGCCATGGCGCTGCCCCCCACCCCCTCCAAGCAGTGCTTCTTCAATTGATTTAAATTGATTAATTCTTACAGCCCGGCCGCAGACAGCCAGGACCCAAATCGGCAAAAATCGGCAAAAAATGGCAAAATCTACCAAAATCGGGCGGTAAACCCTAAAAAATTTCATTAATTATTGCCGCCAAGAAACCGCCGTAGGCGGTAAACCGCCAAATCGAAGAAGCACTGCCTCCAAAGCAAAATCACACACACATCTCCAGCCCCCCCCCCCTCCCACACAGGCAGGTAGGTGATGCACCCCACACAAGCGCGCGCATGCACACCAGCACAGCACGGCCGCAATCCGCGCTGCCCGTGCGGTGGCAGCTGTATTGAATGCCGTGTGTGTGCGGAGCTTGCTCGTGCGAGCGTGAGCAAGCGTGCACGTGCACATGTTCTTTCACCCACCGGTGCAGGAAGCCAGAACCGTCTTGTTGACGAGGCCGTTGATGAACGCGACATTGGCGGTTGACCTGTCGAGCACCAACGCGAGTGTGAGTGTGTGACCGTGTGTGACTGTGTGTGACCGTGTGACCGTGTGTGACCCTGTGTGACCGTGTGATTGTGTGGACAGTGCAAACATGGTGGTGATGCGATTCGTGTATTACAGATGTCCTTGGTGACGAGGCCGTTGATGAACAGGCCATTGATGAGATTTAGGTGCTTGAATGTTTGAACAGTGTGAACAGTGTGAATAGTGTGAATGGTGCGGCAGCGGTATGAACAGTGTGCACATTGTGTATCGACCTTGGAAGGTGGGAAGGCACCCACTTGGGCGGGGCGCCAAGATGATCTGCTGTGTGTGCGTGCACACGCACCATGCGTGCGTGCACATGCGTGACGCCATGCAATGCCCTGTGCGCACGCGCTATGCCATGCACACACCGTGCATGCTGCCCACGTGTCGCAGTCTTGTAGCATTTTTAACAGTTGTCCTCAGGGGTTGGTTCCCAGTGTGGATCGTGTCGCCCGTTCCGACGTCCCAAAACGCGACCCAAACCCAGGGTTTCTCGGACGGCGCGGAGCCGGGCCCCCCCCCAAAAAAGAGGAAGCTGGCTAGAGAGGGGAGCAGGCGGGGCGGCGTCTGGGCGGCGGGGGCGGGGCGAATGACTCAAACCCTAAAGACTAAAATGACTAAACTAACCTTTTTTTTTTTTTTTGAAAGAGTGCAGGGTGTGACGTCGACGTGGCGTGCATCACCCTTCAGCGAACGCACGTGGGGGCTGACGACGTCTACAGGGCCTTGCGAGGCCTTGCAAAGGAGCACAGGGGGGCATGGCTTGGAGTTTTGTGAGGAGAGGGGAGGAGGGTCCCGCAAGGCGACAGAAATCCTGCTCGCATCTCATCATATCTCCGATAAGCCTTCAGAGATGTGCACCGCATGCCGAGGCACAGAGAGACAGTGTAGAGCGTGATGACAAATGGTGATGACACTCCTGGTTTTCGTGGGTGGGGTTCAGGAGAGGCCATGCGCACACAGCATGCGCTGCACAAACGCCATGCGGCGTGCTGCCCACTAGTCTTCATTGTCGTCGTCATCGAGCGCAACACAACGGGAGCGCCTAGACCCCGAGTAGAAACACAAGACCCAGAACGGCAAAAACAGCAAGGCGTGTTTCGCCCCCCCCCCCTGCACATTCCCCTACTAGTAGCAGTCGGGTCGTTCCAGATGCCACACAGGCACCATGCCATGCCATGCACGCATGCTGCCCACCTACCAGTGGCAGTCGGGGCCAGCGCCATTGTGGGTGATGCCCCGCAGGATGCCATGCACCGTTAAGGGTTTAGGGTTTTAGGGTTGATGCTCGCGTGCCGTAGCAGGCGCCAGTACTGCCGACTGTCTGATCATTAGTGATGCCTCGCAGAAATCACACCATGCCATGCACGCGTGCTATCCACCAGAGCCATTGTCGGTGATGCCACGTAGACACCAGGGCTTAGGGTTTAGGGCTTCGGGTTACGGGTCTAGGGTTGAGGGTTGAGGGTTGAGGGTTGAGGGTTTATGCTTGCGGGCCCCACCCACCAGTAGCAGACGCCAGTACTGCCGACCGTCTGATCGCCGGTGATTCCAAAGAAAGCAGCGCCCTCCCATCCGCAATCTTGGCGCACTGGTACATCGTGACCTCGGCCTGCATGGGGTTTGATTTGCAGCAGCGAGGGGGGTGGGGTCAGGGGGCGGCAGGATCTTGGCGCACTGGTACACCATGAGATCGGCCTGCATGGGGGTTGATTTGTCGCAGCAAGTTGGGTGGGATCAGGGGTTGGCAGGAGATACGGGGTGCGGGGTGGGGGGGGCAGGAGGGGTCGCATTCATCAAGATGGAAAATTCCAGGGATTGGCAGGAGGGAGGGGGAGGGGGGGGGGGCAGGCGGTGTCACAGTCACGATAGCTTATAAGGGGTTGGTGGAAGGGAGGGGTGGGGCTGGGGCAGGAGGCAAGCAGCGCGTAGTTCTTGGTAGTAATTGCCAGGAGGGGGGCATGGGATCAGGGGGGGCAGGCGGGGCCACATTCTATGGACTGTAATATCCATCAGCATCATCATCATGGAGGTTCAGCAGAGCGGGGTGGGAGAGGTTTTGAGTGAGCGGGCTGGAAGAGAGTGGTGTGTGTGTGTGGATGGGTGGGGGGGTGGGTAAGATGAGGGTGTCGAAGGAGGGATGGGGTCAGGGGCGGGGGCAGTTGGCTGGTGCAGGTGTGTCGCCTTATGAAACCCTCTCGTCGACGCTGCTTTCATCTCTAAAAAGTGACAGTAACATCGGCTTGGCAGAAAATAAACTTCTAGTCCTCGCATTATCGCCTTGACCCAAGTTCACACTTCTGGCCCTATCAATCACTCGCAAGGGGCGGTAAACACCAGTGGTCCCTGGGAAGGATTTTAGTAATTAGTTGTTTGCCGACTCCAGCAACTTTGACCGCTCATACCAGGCACAATACACAGCGGGTATTCATGCAACGCATGCCGTTGTGCCGCTCTTGGCACGAGCTTTCCAATGCACCGCTCTACGCCCTCTCCCACGAAGTGTGGGGTGGGTTTCTGGGGAATGGGAAATCTGGCTCGGAGCGGTATACGGCTCGCAGGGGAATCACTGGTAGCACCAGACGGGCGCCTTGAGCACTGAAACTAAACCGCAACACGCAACCGTATCTGTCACCTGCGTGTCGCCCACCATCTGGCCCCCCCATCTGGCTGTGAGAAGCTCTGGTATGCTCAAGTTTTATAAGGAGCCCCACTTCATTATAATACCCCGCCTCCTATCAATCGCTGTAAGCACCAGGCGGGGCTCGTAACCACTTCGCCTTAACCGCAACAAGCAACCATATGCCTCACCGTCATGCCGCCCATCAATTCCTCGGCGGTGAACGCAGCTTCGACACTGGAATCGCCGCTCGCGACCACGCAAGTAATTTGCTCGTCGAAGACTGTGTACAGCGCGCATCAGGGGCAGAGTGCGTCAGCGGGGAGTGGTCGAAACTGGCTGGTATGATCAGGGGCAGGGGCACTAACAGCAGCAGGAACACAAACCTGCAGGTGAGGTCTGAAGACAGCCCCCCCTCCCAACACACACACCACCGCTTTCTGCTTGAGCCGTTCTACTAGGGCTCACAGAGTGGGAATCAGACGAGGCGGAAATACGAAGAGGGACAAATGGCAGCAGGTTTGACTCGTCAGTTACTTGGCGTCTCGCCCCGATAGGGTGATCAGGGGCAGACCCGCAAACTCACACAGCCAGCCGCGCTTGACGCCGTCGACGCACGCACACAGGTCGACCCACGCCTCACGGAGGCAATCAAGGCACGTGGTGCTTGCGTTGGTGCCGGTCATCTTGGTGCACTCCCCGCAGGCCCAGTCCTTGTTGGGGTCCTGGTTGTCTGCGTCAATGACGCACGTCATGCAGCCCGCACGCCTGATTCAAGAATTCAAGCAGGGAGAGGGTGCGAATGTTAGGCAAGTCCTTGTTGGGGAGGGGGGGGGGGGAGGACGCGCACGTCAAGCACTCCCCACACCTGAACCAGGCTTGAGGCTCAGGGTTCAGGGGCTAGGGTAGAGAGTTGATCTCAGTCCCTGAGGGGACCTGCGGTATACACTTTCCTTCCTTGCATGCCACACCCCACACAAGCCCGACACACCAGTTCAAGGATCTTCCACACTCCACACCAGTTCCACACCTGGTGAGGCGGACGTCCGCATCGGGGAACACGGTTCCGCTGACCGACTGGATGCACATCTCGCACGGCGACACTTTGCCAGCCTGATAGAGGGCCGCGCCGTCGGAGATGCAAGTGATGCACTGGTTGTGCTCCTCGACTGATAAAGGGGGGGGTTGTTTTTGTGCGTGTGTGTTTGTGTGCTGTTTTGTGTTCTGTTTGTGTGCAAGTGCGGTCGATGATACAGTCCGTCGGATGCGGCGCCTGCACCGGCGGTAATGCAATCGCTGCACTGGTTGTGCTCGGCAACTGGTCAAGGGGGGAGGTGGGTAGTGTGCGCGCGTGTGTGCGTGTTGGGTATGAGCATGCCTGATGTACGTGTATGTGTGAAGGGAGGGGCCCAATGCAGACGGGCATTGCCGTGTAGCTTCCCCAAAACCCCAGACCCCCAAACTCACGGTTTGAGGTTGTGTAGGTGTTCATGCAGTACTGCTCGCACGCGTACGCAAAGTTCTCCTTGCCGGGGCCGGTGTAGACGTCATTGTTGGAGTCGGTGAACTCGCGCATGCACTGCGTGGGGCGAGTGGAGTAAGGGGTGCTTAGGGCTTCAGCTTGAGGGTCAGTGATTACGTTTTCTGCTTTTTGTTGTTTTTGTTTTGGGGGGGCCAGCCGGCACAGACCAACGTACTGTTGACTGCCTTGACCTCTGACTTAGCATTGACCTGTGCGGAGGTGCCCTCAAAGCCCAACACAAACACCCACACTGCGCCACAGTTACAGTTACATCAGCTTTCCAGCAAAGACTACCTCTAGTCCTAGTACCACCGCCTAGACCCAAGTCCAGTTCTGGCCCTAACAATTACTTGTGAGGGGCGGTAGCCACCAGCCGGCTGCCTGCCAACGTGTACTCCCAGAGCAAAAAGGAGAGCTATTGTGCGACGCCTCCATGGTGGAGTTGCCGGCGCCTGAGGGGCAGCCGGACCGAACACCACGGCTCTCCACCTGACCCTATCCTGAGCACGCTCAAACGCCGTGTCCGAAAAAGTCTTCCAATCAGAACGAGTGCCACTAGTTTCGCCTAGCTGCTGCATCAGTAACAAGTAACAAGTAACACGGGTTTTCCAGCTAAGCAGGCTACTCTTCTACTAGAGATCACCCGCCGATACTCAAGCCCACTTGAGTGTACTAGAGAACCACCGGCTCCCGGCCAATAGACTACCGCTCCCGCCGGCTAGACTACCCCAAACAGCGGTCTCTGAGAGACATGTCTGGCAAGGAGCATATAGAAAAGGACCTTCCTCAGGGTCACCGTAGTGGCCTTGTGGCCAGTCAAGTCGACAAAGCCGACTGGCGCTGACTGCAACGGTCCCCGCCTGGCAGTGCATGGCTGTCCAGCTCTCGTTTGCATGGGGCGCAGCCGGCGCCCCATGCCTCATGCATGGCCAGGTCCCACCCTCCAGGGGTGCATGGACGACAGAGTTGTCATGGAGGCTGCCTGAAGACCTTCAACGCCAGTCACCGGGAGACGAGCGACCCCGAGGATGAGCGCGGTGACGAACGCTGCGATTGTAAAGCGGATTTACTCTGTGTTGCCTCGGCGGTCGCCACCGCTGAAGCCGTGATGGTAGCCCGCCTCCACGGGCAGCCATCTTGACCATGTCCAGCATGCATTGACGGGCGCCAGCTCGTCCGCTCGTCGATCAACTCGTCGAGATTGGTGCCGCATGGCGTCCTGCATGGGGGAGGAATAAGGGCCGTCTCCCCAGCAGCGGGTCGCGGCAGCGCCGCGGCTACTCGCCAAGCCATGGCAGCGCCGGGCAAGCCGCTCCTGTGTAGTGCTCCACCGAGGGGCAGTCTAGCAGGAGCCAGGCCAAGTCGTATTTTACCCCCTCGTCAGCGGCACGGAGATCTCGTCACCAGCAGCGCCGCATTGGCGGTCCAGGGCCGGCGACGAGACGCGCTCCGTTCATCGAGCCCCTGCATCAGTAGCTTTAAGAAAATAGTGTCGGGAGGAGGCTGGAGGCGGCCTTGCTGCCGAGCCACATCCATTGTGCAGTCAAAAGTTGTACGAGGAAGACGAGAAGCCGGCATGCGCATCACATGGCCTAGCCACTGCATGGATCGCTTTGCCACAAGGCTCTCAATTGGCTCAGTGTCGCACGCCTGCCGAATATAAGTTAATATGTGCCGGTCGACCAGGCGCACACACAGAACGCGACGAAGGCAGTTAGAGTGGGCAACCTCCAATCGAGTCAGCTGTGTTTTAGTAGGGGCCCATGTTTTGCAGCCGTACAGAAAGTGGGGCAACACGAAAGTGTTGTAAACCCGCATCTTAGACTGCACTTGCATCTTCTTGCTGGCCCAAATCTTATCAAAAGACGCAAACACGCCCAGCGCGCGACCGACACGCACACCGATCTCCTTTTCCACACCACCACTCTGGGTTATCCAACTCCCTAGATACTTAAATGCAGAGACGGTCTTCACTTCACCACCAGTCAGCGCAAACGTGGTCAGATCCGCGTCAAAATCTGCTGGCAAAATCATCACTTCTGTCTTGGCGGCGTTGATTTGCATGCCAAAGCTAGAGGACACTTTGTCAAGGATTTTCAGCATAAGCGCCAACTGAGCTGGGTCATGCGAGAACAAACATAAATCGTCGGCATACATCAGCATTACTATGCGCTCAACCGACTACGACAACACAGAGCCGCCGGCTCGGGTCACGACTGACACGCCAGCCCCCTCTGGCATCATGTCTAGCGCCTTTTTCACTATGTGGTCAATAAAAACATTGAACAACACAGGAGCAATGACGCACCCCTGTCGCACACCAGACGACACGGGGAATTCGTGCCCGATTTTCCCAGCCAGCCGCACGGCAGCTGCGGTGTTGGTGTGAAGATCCTCCAACAGATCAATAATGTGCGGATGAACACTATATAATCTAAGGACTCTCCACAGTGCCGCACGGTTTATGCAATCGTAAGCTTTAGAATAGTCGACAAATGCCACAGCCATGCATTGTTTGTACTCGGCATGTGCCGCGCTCAGCAAGCGCAGAGTAAAAATCGCATCAACAGTGCCTCTGCTTTTTCTGAAACCACACTGAGCCTCATGCAACTGACCATCAACCTGCGTGGAGACGCGGTGCAGAAGTATGGCAGCGTACACTTTCCCGGCAATAGAGAGAAGGCTTATACCGCGGTAGTTACCAGGGGAGTCACGCGGACCCTTCCCCTTATATAACGGTGTGATAATAGCAGTTTTCCATTCCCTCGGGGCTCTCCCCGACCGCTATACGGCGATGATGACCCGGTGGAGCCATGCGATGGCAGGTGGGCACCGCAACAGCATGGCGTCCAGCTGGTCACCGCCCGGAGCGGCGGCCGAGCGCAACGCTCGCACACACGCCTCCGTCTCAGCCAGGTCAGGGGGGCGCCCGTGCGCCTCGTCCACCTCTGTGGCGTGTGAGCTCAAACACCGCTACATCGTTCTCCAGCTGGTTCAGGGTCTCGTCGCTGCGCCACACACCTACTTAATGGCCCCGCCCCATGGCCCCCAAAGTGGACATTTGGTTAAATTAGTTTGGCCCCACATGGCCCCAAGTGGCTTTAAATGGCTAAAAGAAAATCACTGTTGAGGGCCCAGGGTTTTAGGGCTTGGAAGTCACGCGATGTTGGTTTGATGAAGCAGTCCGATGGGGCATCATGGAGCAAAATAAGAGGGCAGGTTTCAGTGGTATCAGTTTCGCCCCCGCAGACCCCCGCTGCGGGGGCAACCGGGGAGTTTTGGGGGAAATTGCGGGGGAGGATTTGGGGGGAAAACTGCGGGGGACGAATCGTGGGGATTTTGCTGCAAAAAGTGTGAAATGTAACGAATTTTACACTTTTCCTTGAAAAAATGCTCCTGCAGGGCAATTTTGCTCCTGTGTTGTGGGGGCAAACAGGACATTCTTGGTTTCCTGAATGACAACACTGGCAGTTTTGACACTTTTCAGAAAATTTGCGGAAGGCACACAACGCCGACCACCACTTTCAGAACAGTGATTCTTTTCGCTGAAAATCTTGGAAACACGATGCCTTAACTTGGCCTTGCTGCTCACTTCCTCAATCCTGATCCGCCGGCGGCAGTTCTTTGGGGGGACCGAAATTCGCACAGTCTCACCCCGCAGCGCCATCCTAAATCGCCCAATCTGACCGACAGAAATGCACTTTTGCGGATTGCCAGGTGGCTACTGGAAGCACTTGGTCGTTGGCTACGCCACCGTTTGTTCCTTTGGGCCATGTTGCGTTTGCCCCTGAAACATTGAAGCATCGATGCGGAACGGCCCCAGCGACGAGTTTTTTATTTTGCGGCAAAGTGTGAAATTTCCAATTTCACACGTGTCAGAGCGAGATTTCCGCCCCCCCCCCCTAATTCACCAATTTGCCCCCACAGCGAGTCTGCAGGAGCTGCGGGCGCGCTCAGGACACCAGTGCACGCCACGCAACACCACGCAGCTGGCGCCCGTGTCGTTCACTCGGATCGTCCAGGTGGACGAGCGTGTAGCCGGAGAAGGTGCCGTTGGGGACGGCGATGCTGCACTCGGGGCTGGTGGGACCGATGTCGCCGCAGGTGATGTTGCCGTCGCCGTCGACTCTGACAGCCACGGATTCTCTGGTTGCACACTCATCGCTGCCGAGCACCTGCAAGGCGTGCGCGGGTGGGTGAGCGGAGGGAGGGTGGGGATGGGAGGGTGGGGGTGGGGCGCCAAAGGCTCAATGCGCGCATGCACACAAACTCACCGAGATAAGGGGACTCCCCCTGCTCAACCCAACGAGAGACACCGATTATTACAGATAAATCTGAACGGCAGACCTAGATAGGCTGTTTCTGGCATCAATTGAGCGGGTTTTATTTGAATTCAGGAGTCAAACTGTACGCCAGCAAGAGGGTGAACAACCTGTAGCATAAGGCATTGGGGGCACGGCACGCTCCCACACCCTTCTGTGCACCCACCGAGATCAGGTACGTCTTCTCTTTGTCTACCAGTGCCTGCAAGTCCACGCAGACTGACAGCTCGTAGGAGTCGGGGAGGTCAGCATTGCCAACCTTGATGAACGGCACGCGCGGGTCCTCCCGGTCGCCGCTGTGGGACGGGATCTCGGACCAGGTGATGTTGCGGCGCTGCGCGTAGGGTTCAGGGTTCAGGTTTGAAGGGGTGTGGGGTTTTAGGGTCCGGGTCAAGCGCTGGCAGTCCCTGTTGCAAGCCCCTGTCGCATGGCAGTCCCCTGTTGCATGGCAGTCCATGTTCCAGCCCCTGTTGAATGGCAGTCCCCTGTTGCAGCCCATGTTGCATGCACTGCGCTGCCCACCGACTGCACGCACAGACCTAGTTAGCCTTTGCACCCTCTCGACACCCACCTTGTAGCAGGACTAGGAGGAGTAGACGCAAAGCAGAGGGGTGCAGGCGATGGTGGCAGGGGCGGCGGCGGTACAACAGCAGCAGCAGCAACAGCAGCAGCAGCAACAGCAGGTGGGTAGAAGGTGAGTAGAAGGCCAGTGCGCCGAGGAAGGCGTGCTCAGGTGCAATCGTGTGCAGAGTGCATGCGTGTGTGTGCGGCAGAAGCCGGTCAAAAATTAAAACCTGAATACATGTGATTGCTTCTGGCAAGGGTGCACGTGTGTGCAGCCGTGCAGACTGCGAAGGGTGTGTTGGCCATGTGTGCGAAGGGTGTGCAGCCGTGCACCGTGAAAGGGCTGCGCGCGTGAGCATGCTTGCGTGCGGGTGTGCGCATGTGTACGCAGTGCTGCTTACCTTCTGCATGGCGGTGCAATCCGGGCACGTGGAAATGTACCAGGCCTCCAGGCCGCCCACGCCCCAGGTGGACGCCTTTGCCTGCAGTGGAGAGGAGGAGCGGGAGGGCGGCAGGCATCGGTCATGCGTCGCGGCAGGGCAGCAAGGCGGCAAGGCTCAGAACGGGGTGTCTACCGACTCGGACATGCTCCTTGGTGGAAACGCACACAGATGGCCCAGCTAAACAGACAGCCCACAGAGAGAGCCCATCCCTACTCGAGACAAAGCCTGCATACACCTACCATATTGACGCACGAGCACACAATCTCTGCCGCGTTGTCGACCCACTCGGTGCTATCAAGCTTGAGGGCGTAGGCGGCGGCCTCCTCGGTGGTGGCGTTGACAACGTATCTGGCGTCGTCAGCGGGCGTCATGATGCAGGCGATACACAGGTCCCTGATGACACTGTCAACGATGCTGGCGCACTCTGCGCAAGCCCAGTTGTATGAGCCGACCTGCATGTGGAGGAGTGGGGGAGTGGGAGGCAAGTGTGAGTGAGAGAAGCGTGTGGGGCATGTTAGAGAGATGAGTGAGAAAATGCGAAATGTGGATGAGACGGTGAGGGAGTGATACATGTGAGTGGGAATGAGAGGGAGCCTGAGAGTGAGAAAATTAGCTAGAGTGGGAGAGAGGGAGCAAGACAGAGCAACAGGGGTTGAGACAGTGCGAAGGAGAGGTTGAGGGAGGGAGGGAGCGTGAGCGTGAGGTAGAGTGTGTGAGAGAGTGGCTGCATGAGGGCGGGAGGGCGGCGGAGAGAGAGGGCGGAGAGAGAGGGCGGGAGAGAGGGGGAGAAGGAGGGGGAGAAAGAGAGAGGGAGAGATGGAGGGAGAGAGAGAGAGAGAGAGAGA
>VFSX01000132.1:393861-438861 GCA_016618255.1 Chlamydomonas sp. UWO 241 | reverse complement strand
GTTCAACGTCCATGTCTGGCAGCCATACAGTAGGGCAGAGATCACAAAGGCGTTGTAGAGGTGGATCTTGGTAGTGGGAGAGATTGAGTTGGAGTTCCAGAACCGGGGAGTGAGACGGTTGAAGGCGTACCAGGCACTCCCGATCCGGCGTGAGATCTCTGAGTCGAGGATGTCGGAATCAGACGTGTTGGGAGCGTCATCAGAAGGGGCGGCGGGGGAGGACAGAATACTTCCCAGGTATTTGAACTTGGAGGTGGAGTGGACCAGGTGGGGGGTAGATGAGGAGTTGGAGGGGATGGTGATAGGGGCGGAGGGGACGGTGTGGGCAGAAGGGTGGCCGAGGGATTGTGCCACTGTTTTGTCGTAGTTGATCGCAAGGGCCAGGTCTGAACAGATGCGGTCGAGGAGGGTGAGCATGGTGCGGAGGTCGTCCTCGGAGGGGGCGAGCAGGGCGATGTCGTCGGCGTAGAGAAGGAGGGGGAGGATGGTGGTCAAAAAGTCCTTGCGGGACTCAGGGGTGTACAGTTTTCCGTCGATCATGTAGCCAATTTGAATGCCAGCGTTGGGGAGCTGGGCAATCAGGGACCGGACAACTGTGTCGATGTAGACATTGAAGAGGAGGGGGGAGAGGGGGCAGCCTTGCTTGACGCCAGCTTTGAGAGGGAAAGGGGCGGAGTATGCACCGTTGACTCGGGCTCTGGCGGTGGCACCAGAGTAGAGGCTTTCGATGCGTGCAAGGAGGGCAGGGTGCGCGCCGCGGTGGAGGAGGGTTTTCCAAAGGGCGGCGTGGTTGACACTGTCGAACGCCTTGGACAGGTCGACGTAAGCCACATGGAGGGGGGCGTGGGCGCGGTGTGACTCCTCTTGGAGGCGTCGTAGGGTGAAGATGGCATCGGAGGTGCCACGGCCCGGACGGAAGCCAAACTGGGAAGTGTGGAGGGTGGGCTCCAGCTGGAGCTTGAGGCGGTTGAGGAGGATGTGAGTGTAGACCTTGCCAGCGACGGGCAGGAGGGAGATGCCGCGGTAGGACTTGCTGCGCGTGGGTGGGCCCGAGGATGCGCCCTTGTAGAGGGGGCAGACACACACACACACACACACACACACACCAGGTAAGAGCGTGCGGTGTGAAGTGTCCTCGAGCCATCTTCCTGCAGGGCCCTCGATCCGTCGGTGGCGCTCCCGACGCTGCCCTTGCGAGGGGTCTGGCTCTGCAGTTTGTTTGCCGGGGGGTGGGGGTGGGTCTGGTTCCGCATATATTTGTGTGTGTGTGGCGGGGCTGGGGCGGGGGGGCGTGGCGATAGGCAGGGACCTTGAACCGTCGCCTCGGTGGCGCCTCCAGCGCTGCCCTTCCGAGGGGTCTGGGCCTGCAGTTTGCTTCCGGGGGGGGGGGGGGGTCCAGTTCCGCGTATATTTTTGTGAGGGGGTGGGTGGGTGGGGGTGGCGTGGCGACAGGCAGGGGCCTTGGACCGTCGCCTCGGTGGTCCTGGCGATGCCCTTCCGAGGGGTCTGGGCCTGCAGTTTGTTTCCGGGGGAGGGGGGAGTCCGGTTCCGCGTATATTTTTGTGGGGTGGGGGTGGGGGTGGCGTGGCGACAGGCAGGGGCCTTGGACCGTCGCCTCGGTGGTCCTCCTGGCGATGCCCTTCCGAGGGGTCTGGGCCTGCAGTTTGTTTCCGGGGGGGAGGGGAGTCCGGTTCCGCGTATATTTTTGTGGGGTGGGGGTGGGGGTGGCGTGGCGACAGGCAGGGGCCTTGGACCGTCGCCTCGGTGGTCCTCCTGGCGCTGCCCTCCCGAGGGGTCTGGGCCTGCAGTTCGTTTCCGGGGGGGGGGGGGGAGTCGGTTCGCGTATATTTTTGTGGGGGGGGGGGGGGGTGGCGTGGCGACAGGCAGGGGCCTTGGACCGTCGCCTCGGTGGTCCTCCCGGCGCTGCCGTTGCGGGTGGCCTGGCTTTGCAGTTTGTTTGCGGGGGGTGGGGGGGAAGGGGGGGGGGGGGCGGGGGGGGGGGGAGGGGGGGGAGTTTGAGCCTGTGTTTTGTGTGTAGGGGGAGAGAGGGACGGAGAAGGAGGGACGGGAAGGGGTCAGGCGTGGCGGTTGGGCAAGGTGCTTAGAGCCGACGCCGTCGGTGGCGCTCCCGGCGCGGCCCTTGGGGGGGGGGTCTGGGCCTGCAGTTTGTTTGCCGGGGGGTGTGGGGGGGTCTGGTTCCGCATATATTTGTGTGTAGGGGGGAGGCTGGGGGGTGGCGTGGCGATAGGCAGGGACCTAGGACCGTCGCCTCGGTGGCGCTCCCAGCGCGGTGCCCTTGCGGGGGGGGTCTGACTGAGCCTGCAGTTGTCTGCGTGGTTGTTGTGTGCGGGGGGGGGGCAGGGAAGAGGGCGAGTTGCTGCGAGCAGTGGAGCGCAGGGGCTCCCAGCGCTGCCCTTGCGGGGGGTCTGGGCCTGCAGTTGTGCACGTGTTTGTTGCGGGGGGGGTGGGGGGGGTTCTCTAGTCCACTCAAGTGGGCTGGAGTATTGGCGGGTGATCTCTAGTAGAAGGGTAGCCTGCTTAGCTGGAAACCCCGTGTTACTTGTTACTTGGTGGTTGGGGGGGGGGGGCAGGGATGAGGGCAGTGTTTCTTTTCATGGATTTTGATTCACTGTTCCACAGTCGGATTTTGCTTTGACCGTTTTGACCGTTGACCTCCTGTTGACCGTTTGTCCGCATACATAGGTCATTTGAAAGCTCTTGACGAGCACTATCTGGCGGGCTTGTCAGACGTACAATCCACTGAATGGGTTTAGCTGTGTTCATGGTCAAAGTATAATCAGAATACAGCCAAATGGCTGTGGACAGCCGAAAATGATGTCACTGGATGAGGGCGAGTTGCTGCGAGCGGCGGAGTGCAGGGAGCCTCGGAATCAGTGATCCCCCTGCAAGCCGTATACCGCTCGGGGTTGGATTCCCCATTTCCCAGAAAACCACACCACACTTTGTGCGAGAGGGCGCGTTGGAAAGCTCTCGCCGAGAGCAGCACAGCGGCACGCGTTGCGTGAACACCCGCTGTGTAGTGCGCCTGGTATGAGCGGAAAATTTTGCTTGAGCCGGGGAATAACTAATTACTTCAATCCTTCTCAGGGACCACTGCTCAGAACCAGCGTCCCCTGAGAAGGATTTTAGTAATTATTCATTTCCCAGCCCTGGCAACTTTGACCGCGCATAACAGGCGCAATACAAAACAGCTGCTCACGCAATGCACGCCGTTGTGCTGCTCTCGGCGAGAGCTCTCCAACGCACCCCTCAGAGCCCTCTCGCACCAAGTGTGGGATGGTTTTCTGGCAAACGGAAAATCCAGCCCCGAGTGGTATTCGGCTTGCGGGGGGGTCACTGCTCGGACCCAGCGTACCCTGGGAAGTACTTCGGTAATTATTTATTTCCCGGCTCCAGCAAACTTGACCGCCCATACCCACCCCATACCAAGAACAATACATAGGATAGCAGATATTCACGCAACGCATGTCGTTGTGCTGCTCTCGGCGAGAGCTTTCCAACGTGCCCCTCCAAGCCCTCTCGCACCAATTGTGCCATGGTTTCCTGGCAAATGGGGAATCCGGTCCCTAGCGGTATACGGCTTGCGGGGGATCACTGCTCGGAGCGTGTTCAGCTGGGGGTCTGATGATGGTGTGAAGGCCCTGGTACGCGCGCATCTACATAAATGAGTGTTGAAGGGGCGCCCGCTCAGCATCGCAAAAAAAACAAGGTTTTAAACCCACTCCCGAGCCCACTCACCCCAGGCCCACTCACGGGTGGCGAGTTGTAAGCAGCTGCTGCCCTCTTGACCACGTCAGGCATGGGCTCGTTCAGGGTGATCACACCCAGGGTCACACCTCACCTCTTTGGCAGCGTCTGGCGGTGCACCCTCAAGCAGCTGACGCGCAGCTGCCCTCCCGAGCGCGCCCAGCTGCGGGTCCGCCGCGTCGCCGCAAACCACACTCGCGCCGCCAGCGAGCACGCTGCGGAGTCATTCGTGGATTTAGGTTTTAAATTTGCATGAGTTAAACAACAGTGTGTGTATTGCTTGGGTCACCACACTTGCGCCACCAGCGAGCACGCTGCGGAGCAGTCATTTGTGGGTGTAGGATCTCAGTCTGCATACAGTTACAGTTACATCGGCTTTCCAGCAAAGACTACCTCTAGTCCTAGTACCACCGCCTAGACCCAAGTCCAGTTCTGGCCCTAACAATTACTTGTGAGGGGCGGTAGCCACCAGCCGGCTGCCTGCCAACGTGTAGTCCCAGAGCAAAAAGGAGAGCTATTGTGCGACGCCTCCAAAATAGGTCCTAACTGCTTCTAGGGGATAGGGGGTCAAGTGGCGCTTGCCAATCTACTTGACCGCCGTGGTGGAGGGGCCGGCGCCTGAGGGGCAGCCGGACCGTACACCACGGCTCTCCACCCGACCCTATCCTGAGCACGCTCAAACGCCGTGTCCGAAAAAGTCTTCCAATCAGAACGAGTGCCACTAGTTTCGCCTAGCTGCTGAATCAGTAGCTTAAGAAAATAGTGTCGGGAGGAGGCTGGAGGCCGGCCCTTGCTGCCGAGCCACATCCATTGTGCAGTCAAAAGTCGTACGAGGAAGACGAGAAGCCGGCATGCGCATCACATGGCCTAGCCACTGCATTGATCGCTTTGCCACAAGGCTCTCAATTGGCTCAGTGTCGCACGCCTGCCGAATATAAGTTAATCTGTGCCGGTCGACCAGGCGCACACCCAGAATGAGACGAAGGCAGTTAGAGTGGGCAACCTCCAATCGAGTCAGTTGTGTTTTAGTAGGGGCCCATGTTTCGCAGCCGTACAGAAAGTGGGGCAGCACGAGAGTGTTGTAAACCCGCATCTTAGACTGCACTTGCATCTTCTTGCTGGCCCAAATCTTATCAAAAGACGCAAACACGCCCAGCGCGCGACCGACACGCACACCGATCTCCTTTTCCACACCACCACTCTGGGTTATCCAGTCTGCATGCATTAAAATAAACTCATTGTGTGTATTGTTTGGGTCTGCCGCGTCGCCGCAAACCACACGCGCGCCGCCAGCGACCGCGCTGCGTGCAAGATTCACGGTGCGTGCATGCATTTGTGGGCACAAGATATAGAGTTGGTGGATCTAACCCAAAACATCCTAGACCCCCTTGACCACGGGTTCAAAACAATGGTGCGCTATTTAGGTTGCGCTGGCCGCTCCGCCAAAAACCACACTCGCGCCGCCAGCGAGCACGCTGCAGGGGGGCGGGGACGGGGGGGTCGAATTGCTGTCATGCACGCATGGATCAAAGCTTCAGGCACAGTGCTGACACGAGTTGCATAGGGAGCCCGCCGGAGCGAGCTCATCAAGAGCTCTCAAATGACCTGTATATAAGGACAAACGGTCAACGCGAGGTCAACGGTCAACACGGTCAAAGAAACATCCAGCTGCAGAATCCGGCCTGAACCATAATCACCATGGATCAAGGTGTTGGGCCAAGCACTGAAACAAGTCGTATAGGGACCCCGGCACACACACACACACAAACACACATACACACACACACACACACGCACACACACACACACACACACATTCGCATTGGGGGCGTGCTGCTGGATGTCGCATTCATTCATGGGTCATGGTGTTTGGCCTTACGCTGACACAAGGGGGTCGCATAGGGACCCCATCGTCACTAGCGGTGCCACACAAAGTCAAAATTCGCCGCCCTACCATATTCAAAATGCCTGAGGTGGCGCCTCAGGTGTCCCATTCACTTGCGCAGATCAGGCGCCGCCTGAGACGCACCCACGATCGCATCAGGCGTCGCGTTAGGCATTATCCAAACCGCGTCAGGTGCCACACCGCCCGCCTCAGGCGTGATGACCGCATTCACTTGCGGGGATCAGACGATGGGGCTGTGGCAGGGCCGCCGCCATGGCCTCACCTTAACACGCTGTTGCGGTCAGATGCCGTGAGACCCGGGCGGCTTCGTGGCAGCTCCCCCCTATGCCCTCCCACACCACCTCAGCAGAGGCATGGCAAGTCCAACAAACACAAATCCTCGCTCTGATCGCACTCCCCACGCACGCATCTCCTGTCTCACCTGAACACGCTGCTGCAGTCGGGGGCCGTGAGGCCCGGGTGGCTTCGCGACAGCTCCACGCCCTCCCACATGACCTCAGTAGAGGCATGGCAAGCCCAACAAACACAAATCCTCGCTCTGATCGCACTCCCCACGCACGCATCTCCTGTCTCACCTGAACACGCTGCTGCAGTCGGGGGCCGTGAGGCCCGGGTGGCTTCGCGACAGCTCCACGCCCTCCCACATGACCTCAGTAGAGGCATGGCAAGCCCAACAAACACAAATCCTCGCTCTGATCGCACTCCCCACGCACGCATCTCCTGTCTCACCTGAACACGCTGCTGCAGTCGGGGGCCGTGAGGCCCGGGTGGCTTCGCGACAGCTCCACGCCCTCCCACATGACCTCAGTAGAGGCATGGCAAGCCCAACAAACACAAATCCTCGCTCTGATCGCACTCCCCACGCACGCATCTCCTGTCTCACCTGAACACGCTGCTGCAGTCGGGGGCCGTGAGGCCCGGGTGGCTTCGCGAAGCTCCACGCCCTCCCACTGACCTCATAGAGGCATGGCAAGCCCAACAAACACAAATCCTCGCTCTGATCGCACTCCCCACGCACGCATCTCCTGTCTCACCTGAACACGCTGCTGCAGTCGGGGGCCGTGAGGCCCGGGTGGCTTCGCGACAGCTCCACGCCCTCCCACATGACCTCAGTAGAGGCATGGCAAGCCCAACAAACACAAATCCTCGCTCTGATCGCACTCCCCACGCACGCATCTCCTGTCTCACCTGAACACGCTGCTGCAGTCGGGGGCCGTGAGGCCCGGGTGGCTTCGCGACAGCTCCACGCCCTCCCACATGACCTCAGTAGAGGCATGGCAAGCCCAACAAACACAAATCCTCGCTCTGATCGCACTCCCCACGCACGCATCTCCTGTCTCACCTGAACACGCTGCTGCAGTCGGGGGCCGTGAGGCCCGGGTGGCTTCGCGACAGCTCCACGCCCTCCCACATGACCTCAGTAGAGGCATGGCAAGCCCAACAAACACAAATCCTCGCTCTGATCGCACTCCCCACGCACGCATCTCCTGTCTCACCTGAACACGCTGCTGCAGTCGGGGGCCGTGAGGCCCGGGTGGCTTCGCGACAGCTCCACGCCCTCCCACATGACCTCAGTAGAGGCATGGCAAGCCCAACAAACACAAATCCTCGCTCTGATCGCACTCCCCACGCACGCATCTCCTGTCTCACCTGAACACGCTGCTGCAGTCGGGGGCCGTGAGGCCCGGGTGGCTTCGCGACAGCTCCACGCCCTCCCACATGACCTCAGTAGAGGCATGGCAAGCCCAACAAACACAAATCCTCGCTCTGATCGCACTCCCCACGCACGCATCTCCTGTCTCACCTGAACACGCTGCTGCAGTCGGGGGCCGTGAGGCCCGGGTGGCTTCGCGACAGCTCCACGCCCTCCCACATGACCTCAGTAGAGGCATGGCAAGCCCAACAAACACAAATCCTCGCTCTGATCGCACTCCCCACGCACGCATCTCCTGTCTCACCTGAACACGCTGCTGCAGTCGGGGGCCGTGAGGCCCGGGTGGCTTCGCGACAGCTCCACGCCCTCCCACATGACCTCAGTAGAGGCATGGCAAGCCCAACAAACACAAATCCTCGCTCTGATCGCACTCCCCACGCACGCATCTCCTGTCTCACCTGAACACGCTGCTGCAGTCGGGGGCCGTGAGGCCCGGGTGGCTTCGCGACAGCTCCACGCCCTCCCACATGACCTCAGTAGAGGCATGGCAAGCCCAACAAACACAAATCCTCGCTCTGATCGCACTCCCCACGCACGCATCTCCTGTCTCACCTGAACACGCTGCTGCAGTCGGGGGCCGTGAGGCCCGGGTGGCTTCGCGACAGCTCCACGCCCTCCCACATGACCTCAGTAGAGGCATGGCAAGCCCAACAAACACAAATCCTCGCTCTGATCGCACTCCCCACGCACGCATCTCCTGTCTCACCTGAACACGCTGCTGCAGTCGGGGGCCGTGAGGCCCGGGTGGCTTCGCGACAGCTCCACGCCCTCCCACATGACCTCAGTAGAGGCATGGCAAGCCCAACAAACACAAATCCTCGCTCTGATCGCACTCCCCACGCACGCATCTCCTGTCTCACCTGAACACGCTGCTGCAGTCGGGGGCCGTGAGGCCCGGGTGGCTTCGCGACAGCTCCACGCCCTCCCACATGACCTCAGTAGAGGCATGGCAAGCCCAACAAACACAAATCCTCGCTCTGATCGCACTCCCCACGCACGCATCTCCTGTCTCACCTGAACACGCTGCTGCAGTCGGGGGCCGTGAGGCCCGGGTGGCTTCGCGACAGCTCCACGCCCTCCCACATGACCTCAGTAGAGGCATGGCAAGCCCAACAAACACAAATCCTCGCTCTGATCGCACTCCCCACGCACGCATCTCCTGTCTCACCTGAACACGCTGCTGCAGTCGGGGGCCGTGAGGCCCGGGTGGCTTCGCGACAGCTCCACGCCCTCCCACATGACCTCAGTAGAGGCATGGCAAGCGCTGCTGCAGTCGGGGGCCGTGAGGCCCGGGTGGCTTCGCGACAGCTCCACGCCCTCCCACATGACCTCAGTAGAGGCATGGCAAGCCCAACAAACACAAATCCTCGCTCTGATCGCACTCCCCACGCACGCATCTCCTGTCTCACCTGAACACGCTGCTGCAGTCGGGGGCCGTGAGGCCCGGGTGGCTTCGCGACAGCTCCACGCCCTCCCACATGACCTCAGTAGAGGCATGGCAAGCCCAACAAACACAAATCCTCGCTCTGATCGCACTCCCCACGCACGCATCTCCTGTCTCACCTGAACACGCTGCTGCAGTCGGGGGCCGTGAGGCCCGGGTGGCTTCGCGACAGCTCCACGCCCTCCCACATGACCTCAGTAGAGGCATGGCAAGCCCAACAAACACAAATCCTCGCTCTGATCGCACTCCCCACGCACGCATCTCCTGTCTCACCTGAACACGCTGCTGCAGTCGGGGGCCGTGAGGCCCGGGTGGCTTCGCGACAGCTCCACGCCCTCCCACATGACCTCAGTAGAGGCATGGCAAGCCCAACAAACACAAATCCTCGCTCTGATCGCACTCCCCACGCACGCATCTCCTGTCTCACCTGAACACGCTGCTGCAGTCGGGGGCCGTGAGGCCCGGGTGGCTTCGCGACAGCTCCACGCCCTCCCACATGACCTCAGTAGAGGCATGGCAAGCCCAAAAAACACAAATCCTCGCTCTGATCGCACTCCCCACGCACGCATCTCCTGTCTCACCTGAACACGCTGCTGCAGTCGGGGGCCGTGAGGCCCGGGTGGCTTCGCGACAGCTCCAAGCCCTCCCACATGACCTCAGTAGAGGCATGGCAAGCCCAACAAACACAAATCCTCGCTCTGATCGCACTCCTCTTTCATTCATCTCACCCAAATACGCTGTTGCATTCGGTGGCTTCGCAGCAGCTCCCTCCTACGCCCTCCCACGCACAACACACGTCATTAGAGTGGCCACGCCATCATACACCAGTACAATCGTGCTCCTTGAAGCCATGTCCCATGAACCCTGAACCCTAACCCCCAAACTCTCTTCTCACCTGAAAACGCTGTTGCAGTCAGGGGACGTGAGGCCCGGGTGGCTGCGTGGCAGCTCCCCCCTACGCCATCCCACACACCACCCCAACATAGCCGTGGCAGCCCTACCATTTTGTGTGTGACCATGGCGCTCCTCTCTCATTCTTCTCACATCTCACCCAAATACGCTGTTGCGTGCATTCGGTGGCTTCGCGGCAGCTTCCTCCTACGCCCTCCCACACACCACAAACCTCACCCATGGTCACGCCATCATACGCCAGTACAATCGTGTTCCCTCAACCCTTGACCCTTGAACCCTAAACACCCGAACCCTCGTCTCACCTGAAAACGCTGTTGCAGTCGGGTGCCGTGAGGCCCGTGTGGCTGCGCGGCAGCTCCACGCCCTCCCACACGACCTCAAGCGTCGCGTACGTTGCGAGGAATGCGTGCACTTGAGGGGCGAGGCCCTGGTACGCGCGCACCTGCACAACACAAAGTGTTTTTTGTGTTTCTAATTGCCTTGACGCCATCTGCCAAAGCTAGGCCAAAATGGTGCAAAAGCTGTGCCAAAACCGTGCCAAAGTGGTGCCAAAGCGGTGTCAAAACTGTGTCAAAACTGTGGCAGGCGCAAGTCGTACGTCACGAGAAATGCGTGCACCTGGGGGGCAAGGCCCTGGCACGCGCGCACCTGCACAACAAGTGAAGTGCGTGGCGCAGTGTGGGGCTTTGGGGGCACCTCCGCTTCGGTCAACGTTAAGTCAGCGGACAAGGCGGTCAACGGTACGTTAGTCTGCGCGCCGGCTGGCCCCAAAACAAAAACTAAAAAGGCTGAAAACAAAATCAATGGGTAAAGTGTACACGGGGAGGGGGGGCTTGGTATGGCGCACCTGCGTGGTGCGCACAATGCAGCGTGTGGGCTTTGATTTGACTCGCGACAACACTCTCCCAAATGACGCACTCGCGCTATGTGTTAGGATTCTGGACCTCTCATTGGCTCACCAGTGACCCCTGGGAAGGATTTGAGACATCGCTTTTTTCCCGGGTCGAGCAACTTTGGCCACGTATTCCAGGCGCAATGCATCGCGGGTGTTCACGCAACGCATGCCGGTGTGCTGCTCTCGGCGAGACCTTTCCAACGCACCCCTCCGCGCCCTCTCCCAGCAAGTGTGGGGTGGTTTTCTGGGAAATGGGAAATCTGGCCCTGAGCGGTATACGGCTTGCAGGAGGATCACTGGTGCTGCTCTCAGCGAGACCTTTCCAACGCACCCCTCGGGGTGCGTTGCGTCCACGCCCTCTCCCTCAAACTGTTGGATTGTTTTCTGGTCAATGGGAAATCCGGCCCGGAGCGGTAAACGGCTTGCGGGGGGATCACTGTGGCTTACCTGTGCAATGATCGGCACCAGGCTCTGCACCTCCTGGGGCGTGCGGTCGCTCGGCTTCTTGTCCAGCACTCCCTGCATGTGTGTTTGGTCGATTTACAGTCGTGTTGGACGCCTTTGATGCGTGTTATAATTGTGCGTGTGCGTGTGTGTGTATGTGAGAGTGAGTGAGTGAGTGAGTGAGTGAGTGAGTGAGTGAGTGAGTGAGTGAGTGAGTGAGTGAGTGAGTAAGTGAGTGAGTGAGTGAGTGAGTGAGTGAGTGAGTGAGTGAGTGAGTGAGTGAGTGAGTGAGTGAGTGAGTGAGTGAGTGAGTGAGTGAGTGAGTGAGTGAGTGAGTGAGTGAGTGAGTGAGTGAGCGAGTGAATGAATGAATGAAGTGATCCCCTATGTGCATGGCCATGTGATGGCATACGCATCGAGTGTACACCCAGTCGGCACCGTCCCGGCTGCCCTACCACAGCCCCCAATACAGTTCGCGGATTGCATTGCAGCAAAGCCGAGCTTAAGCCATGATATGGGTGTAGCTTGAACCGCCGGGGTAACAATATAAAGGGCTGAGGTAGGGCTGCAAAGGAGACATACAAGCGGTGGGAAGGGGGAGAGGGGGGGGGGGGGGCAGGGGCAGAGGAGGGAGGTCGGCGGAAGCAGCGCGGGGGGGGGGGGGGGGGGGGGGGGGGGGGGGGGGGAAGGGAGGGGAGGGGAGGGGAAGGGAGGGGGTCGGCCTGGCCTTGCGGTCTCAGCACACCCAAATGTGGGCTACCCCTGGCACGGTTAGAGTGTGCTCGGGATATCCCTATCACATCCCTGTGAAGTGTGACCCGGTGGTACGAACTACGCGATTCCGCCTACATGTTACACCGCATTACAGCTCGCACAAACTGCAATGCATTGCAACAGAGCTAACATCCTAGGCGCGTAGTTTGTACCGCAGTTCGTACAATACAGGGTATTGCGGGTAGGGTATGCAGACGGGCCCGCCGCCGTGCGGCCCGTGCGTGCTTGCAGAAGAGCAGGCGTGGTTGCAAGCACAGCTGGCGTGTGCAGCACAGCAGGCGCGTTTTTGCATCGCAGCCGGCATGTTTGTGCAGGCGTGCGTGCAGCACAGCAGGCGCGTGCCTCACCGCAAGTGGCGCTGTGATGCGCTCCACCTCCCCAATCGACTGCTCAAACTCCTGCAGCTCCTGCTCGCCCGCCACACGACGCAGCGTGCATGTGCATGCATGGAGGGTGTTGTCGGTTTTGTGGGTCAGCGGGTGGGTGGTTTAAAGGGGGAAAGCGGGGAGGGAGCGGGGGAGGGAGATGCATGGCATGGCGCATGGGCGTGCCATGCACATGCAGCCTCACCTTCCAGGCTGTGAACGCGTGCAGCAGCCGTCCCTGCTTCATCGTAGCCATGGCTTTGCGCACATTCTCATCCGAGTGGGATGTTTGCGCCATTGTGCGCAACAGGCAGGCGCCTTCGAGCGAGGGGATCTCCTGTGGCAGGCTATGTGCGTCTCTTCAGCATTGTTGCGCGTCACATTCGCTCGCTATGCTCTTCCTCCTCCACCTTGTTCAGAAACACGTACTTCCTTCACAAACACGTACTTGGAGACAGGCCAGGTGCAAATCGAAGGGAGTCCACATTTGTGTGCAAAAAGACAGATTTGATCCGAGGGCAACAGGGCCCATCTATCCACTATCCGGGGGGCATTTGAATGCACGGAGGGGTGCCTGCCTGCTCCCCTGGTGGCAGTTTGATTGCTAAAATGCGATCTACGCTGCTAGCCCTAGCCCTGCTTCTCGCACACGCCGTGCTGTGCAACGGTTCAGAGGGAGATAACAGCATCGTATTCCGTTCGTGCGTCGCGTCGTGCACCAACAGCGGCCCCAAGCGAGGGTGCATCCACATTACGGGCGTGGACAGCTCCAATGAGTGCAGCTCAGTGTGCCTGCCTGAGGATGGTAACGAACGGAAAGTGCCGCTGGCGCTGCGACTAACACGGTGGAGTTGCGAGGACGACTGCAGGTCTGGCATGCTTTGCATGGCACAGGCCATGCACATCACACTGACACACGCACGCACACACGCCATGCATGCACGCACACACACACACACACACACACACACACACACACACACACAAACACAGGTACCTGTGCATGCGCGGGATAGAGGCGGCACGGCTGGAGAACGGCGCAGCTTCCATAAAGTACGTCGGCAAGTGGCCGTTTGTGCGCGTGCTGGGCGCGCAGGAGTGCGTGTCAGTAGCCCTCAGCGTGGCCAACCTAGTGGCGCACGCGGCGTGTGGGCTGCAGCTGTTGCAACGCTGCAGGCAGCTGGGGGGCCTGGGCAGCGGCAAAGCGAGGCACGTGCGACAGCAGCAGCAGCAGCGGCAGCGTGGCAGCCTGGCAGCGGTGCGTGCGTACGAGCGGGTGCCCGTGTTGGGTGGGCCCAGCCTACGTGAGGAGCGCACATGCACGGCACGCGTTCACTTCACGCACACAAACACGTTTGCACAGCACGCACCCAAAACACAACCCAAAACACTCGGCCTTGGCCCGCACTGCGATGTTGACCTCCTTCACCTCCCCGAGGATAACGGAAACAACCGAAACTCAAAAGTGACTGGAACTTCATTTGTGACCCCCCCCCCCCTTCCCGGAAGACATAACCAAAGCAAAGGGAGTGTGCACGTCAAGTGCGCCCTTCCACAACTCTCACACACACGCACACGCACAGGCGTGCCCGTATCTCCGGCTCTGGCTCGCCTACTGCTGCCTCCACTGCTTTGCGTGGGCAGCATCGTCACTCTTCCACACGCGCGACACAAGAGTGACCGAGCGCCTCGACTATGCGGGAGCCACGCTCGTGGTGGCCGCTGGGTGCGCGGTCATCGCGGTGCGTGTGGGCACGCACACACACACATACACACACACACACGCGCGCGCGCACGTACACACACACGCACACACACACACACACGCATGCATGCACGCATATGCTCTTAGTGGCGGTTTGTGCATGGGCACACACCGATGCACACGCGTGCACACACACACAAACAAGCACACACACACACACACACACAAACTCGCACACACACACACGCACACACGCACACACAAACACACGTGCGTAGGTGCGTGCACTGACAGCATCAAGATCTGCGGTGGTTGTCGGCGCCCTGGCGCTCGCTCTCGCATCCCACTGGCGTTACATGCTGGTGTGTGTGTGTGTATGTGTGTGGGGGGTGGGGGCTCGACTGTGTGCTTGAAGTTGTGCGTGCTGGTGCGTGCTGGTGCGTGCTGGTACGTGTCAGTGCATGTGTGTGTGTGTGTGTGTGTGCATGTGTTTGCATGTGTGTGCATGTGTGCATGCGTGGGGGCGCGCGGGCGCATGCGGCCCGGACACGTGCATACGGGTGTGTCAGCGCGCGTGCATGTGTGTGTGCTTGTGCGAGTTACAGTTTGGGCCAGTTTGACTATGGCCAGTCAGACTACGGCTGAGGCATGAAGTTTTGCACGGTGCTCAAGTGTGGCCGTCAACCCGCGCACACACACGCGCGCACACATGCACCCACATGGACACACGCGCGCGCCAGTGGTTCTTGGGAAGGATTTTGGTATCAATTAATTTTCCGCCTTTTCCCCCGCTTTTTCACGGCCCGCAGTCAATTATTTGCATCCGCCGTGCATTTAGCGGGCAGCGTCCCGGGCTGCTCAAACGCGGTGGTAGAGTATTGGCTGTAGAGTATTGGCACAGGACTTCCTTAGAAACTTGGTCAACATCAGTCACGCCCGCATCTCTATATGCTGGATCGCGCCGGTTGAGCATGGTCCTCTCGCTAGAAGCTCCACTAGATTATATCACGCGCCGCTTCTCCCGCCACTCCTTGATCACGGCTGCATAAAGGAACGTGTCGAGGGTGAACAACCTAGAGATGAACATGCGCATGGCCCAGACCAGGTGGTCGTGGCTGTTGCCAGAGCCGAGGCGGCTGCGCTGGTCGTTCTTGATGTAGTTGAGGCCGCTGAACGTCTCGCACCTTGGTCAGCATCTCAGTCAGCGTCTCGGCGTTGGGCGCGTCGTCGATGCGCGGCACGTCTAGCACGGTTGGGACGCGCTCCCAGTTGACCATGATGTACGCGGTCAGGGAGAAGTAGGAGAGCTTGTCGCGTGACGTCGCCTCGTCGCCGCTGACAGCGAAGAAGGCGGCGTTGCGCACGCGCGCAAGCTCGAGCTTCGCAACGTGCCGCGCCATGTAGCTAACGAGCTCCCAGCCTGCATCATCGCTCCAGTTGGCCGAGGACATGTAGTCCTGGTTGATCACCTTGGCGTCGACCAGCCCCTGTGTGTGTGGGGGGGGGGTGTCAGCTTGGCTTCAAAGCAGCAATGCACATGGATCGCATGCATGGCGCGCGCACGCATGGAGCATGCATGGCGCGCATGGGCGCGCACACCTTGAACACGGCCTTCTCCTGTTCGTACGCGGTCATGGGCCGCCCGTGCTGCATGAGGTTGAGCAGAACCCGCATCTGCAAGAGCGTGCGCTTGCCCTCATTGCTCCACGCATCGTGCGCAAAGTGCTGCTGCACAGCCTCGGGGGGCTGCGCAGCTGCAGCAGCCACCTCAATGGAGCGCACGTCCCTGCTCTGATGCTGAGTGCCCTTCTTAGAGTGCCCTGTCACAGTGCTGCTCTTGGCGTTCATGTACTTGCTGCACAGGTTGCAAAAGGCGTGGAAGGGGTCGCCTTTGACCTCCTCCAGCCAGACCTTGCCATCCTTGGTCTTGGCCCAGTCCCGCTCCAGCCAAATATGCCGGAACGTGTCCCCCATGCCCGCCGGTTTTTGGTCGTGCCCGCCCGTGGTGGGGGTGGCTGGTCGCCGCTGGTGCCAGCGCCAACGCCTGACGCTGCGCGCTCCTCCTCTGCCATCCAAGCGTCCGCCAGGGGCGTGTCCGCTCGTGGTGGCTGATCGCTGGGGCCAGCGCCATCGCCAGATGTTGCGCACTGCCTCTCGCCCTCCTCCCCCTCGCACTCCGCCTCAGACTCAACGTCCAGACCGGCTCAACGTCATCAACGTTAGGGTGCTGCACCACCTTGGTCGGGGCGCCCGTCCTGCGCCTGACAATGCACTTCACAGCCCCCCCGGGCGTCCCGCCAAAGAAGGACGCAATGGACTGGAACCGGATGGTCTTATCCTTGTTCTGCTTGCCCTTGACCATCTGGGCTGGACTGCGCATGCGCCATGGGGGCGCAAGGCCGCAGAAGTGTGAAAAACAATTAATTTTGCGGAAAAGCGGAAAAGCGGAAAAGCCGTGGGGCCTAGAAAACAATTAATAAAAAAAAATCCGCGAATATTCCGCACAGAGCGGAATGCGGCCGAAGCAAGAAACACTGGCGCGCGCGTGCTCCCTCCAGCTCGTGAAATTTGACTTCGGCTGGAGCATGAAGTCTTGCATGGTCCTCAAAAGTGTGGCCATCCACCCACACGCGCGCACACACACACAGACACACACCAGTGGTGCAGAAAGCCAGGACGCGGTTACGTGCGTCACACGGGAGGTTCGTTTGACAGGACCTCCGCAACACGCCAGAGCGCGGAGCGCGACGCGCTTTTTTGTGAGAAGTATGAAAATTACATTATCGCGTCACAAGATCAACCCCAATCGCTCCAAAGCGGCCCTGCGTAGTGTTCTACATCACAACACCGCCATCGTGCCGAACATGTTCTGCATCACTGACACACACGCACACACACACACAATCCAGCTCGTCAAGTTTGACTTTGGCTGGAACATGACGTTTTGCACGGTCCTCAAATGTGTGGCCATCAACCCACGCGCACACACACACACACACACACACACACACACACAGCTCGTCAAGTTTGACTACGGCTGAGGCATGAAGTTTTGAACCGTCCTCGAATGTGTGGCCATCAACCCACGCGCACACACACACACACACACACACACATGCACACACACACACACACTCCAGCTTGTCAAGTTTGACTACGGCTGGAGCATGAAGTTCTGCACGGTCCTCAAATGTGTGGCCATCAACCCACGCGCACACACACACACACCACACACACACACACGCGCGCGTGCGCGTGCGCGTGCGCGTGCGCTCCTTCCAGCTCGTGAAGTTTGAATTCGGCTGGAGCATGAAGTTTTGCACGTGTGGCCATCAACCCAATGTGTGGCCATCAACCCACGCGCACACACACACACACACACACAAAAACAAATGCACACACACACTGCAGCTCATGAAATTTGACTTCGGCTGGAGCATAAAGTTTTGAACCGTCCTCAAATGTGGCTGTCGCCACACACATTCACACACACACTCACACACACACACACACACACACACACACACACGTTCCAGTTCGTCAAGTTTGACTACGGCTGGAGCATGAAGTTTTGAACCGTCCTCGAATGTGTGGCCATCAACCCACGCACACACACACACACACACTTACACACACATGCACACACATGCACACACACACACACGCAAGCTCGTGAAGTTAAACTACGGCTGGAGCATGAAGTTTTGAACCGTCCTCAAATGTGTGGCCATCAACCCACGCACACACACACACATACACACACACACACAAGTACACGCACACACACACACGCACACAAATACACACATGCACATACACACACGACAGCTCGGCAAGCTTGACTACGGCTGGAACATGAAATTTTTCGCGGTCCTCAAATGTGTGGCCATCAACCCACACGCGCACACACACATACACACACACACACACGCACACACACGACAGCTCGTCAAGCTTGACGACGGCTGGAACATGACGTTTTGCACGGTCCTCACATGTGTGGTCATCAATACACGCGCACACACACACACACACTCACGCACACACACACACACACACACACACACACACAACAATGCACATGCACACACTCCCTCCAGGTCATGAATATTGACTACAGCTGGAGCATGAAGTTCTGAACGGTCCTCAAAAGTGTGGCCATCAACCCACGCACACACACACACACACACACACACACTCACTCATGCACACACACACACACAAATGCACACGCACACACTCCCTCCAAGTCATGAATATTGACTACAGCTGGAGCATGAAGTTCTGAACGGTCCTCAAAAGTGTGGCCATCAACCCACGCACACACGCACACACACACACACTCACTCATGCACACACACACACAAATGCACACGCACACACTCCCTCCAGGTCGTGAATATTGACTACGGCCGGGGCATGAAGTTTTGCACGGCCCTCAAAAGTGTGGCCATCAACCCACGCGCACACACACACTCACACACACACAAAATGCACACACACACACACACACACACTCACGACAGCTCGTCAAGCTTGACACGGCTGGAACATGAAGTTTTTCGCGGTCCTCAAATGTGTGGCCATCAACCCACGCGCACACACACACACACACACACACGACAGCTCGTCAAGTGTGACTACCGCTGGAGCATGAAGTTCTGCACGGTCCTCAAATGTGTGGCCATCAACCCGCACACACACACACACAAACACACGCACACGCAAACACACACACACATACACACACACCAGCTCGTCAAGTTTGACTACGGCTGGAGCATGACGTTTGCACGGTCCTCAAATGTGTGGCCATCAACCCACATGCGCGCACACACACACACACACATATACACAAAAACATGCACACACACACACACACAAAGACACACACACACAAAATGCACACACACGCACACACACACTCCAGTTCGTCAAGTTTGACTACGGCTGGAATATGAAGTTTTGCACCGCACTGGGCGTCGCGTCGGCGGTGGGGTGGCTGGCGTTCGTGACGGCGACGCGGCATCCCGCGCGCGGCACGATGTGGGTGTGATGGGGAGGTGTGATGGAGAGGTGTGATGGAGATGTAGACAGGGAGAGACAGAGGGAAAGAGGGAGGTCTACATACCAAGGAGAGACAGAGGGAGAGAGGGAGGTTGAATAACAGGGAGAGAGGGGGGGTGAAATAAGGTCAAATAACAGTAACAGTAACACGGGGTTTCCAGCTAAGCAGGCTACTCTTCTACTAGAGACACCCGCCGATACTCCAGCACACTTAAGTACTAGAGTACCGCCGGCTCCCGGCCGATAGACTACCGCTCCCGCCGGCTAGACTACCCCAAACAGCGGTCTCTGAGAGACATGTCTGGCAAAAAGCATATAGGAGAGGACCTTTCTCAGGGTCACAGTAGTGGCAGTGGCCTTGTGGCCAGTCAAGCCTGGCGCTGACTGGAACGGTCCCCGCCTGGCAGTGCATGGCTGTCCAGCTCTCGTTTGCATGGGGCTCAGCCGGCGCCCCATGCCTCATGCATGCCCAGGTCCCACCCTCCAGGGGTGCATGGACGACAGAGTTGTCATGGAAGCTGCCTGAAGACCTTCCAACGCCAGTCACCGGCAGACGAGCGACCCCGAGGATGAGCGCGGTGACGAACGCTGCGATTGGTGAAGCGGATTTACTCTGTGTTGCCTCGGCGGTCGCCACCGCTGAAGCCGTGATGGTAGCCCGCCTCCACGGGCAGCCATCTTGACCAATGTCCAGCATGCATTGACGGGCGCCAGCTCCTCCGCTCGTCAATCAACTCGTCGAGATCGGTGCCGCATGGCATCCTGCATGGGGGGAGGATAAGGGCCGCCTCCCAGCACGGGCCGCGGCAGCGCCTCGGCTACTCGCCAAGCCATGGCAGCGCCGGACAAGCCGCTCCTGTAGTGTTCCACCGAGGGGCAGTCTATCAGGAGCCGGGCCGGTCGTATTTAACCCCGCTCGTCAGCGGCACGGAGATCCTCGTCACCAGCAGCGCCGCATTGCTGGGTCCAGGGCTCGGCGACGAGAATGCGCCTCCGTTAATCAAGCCCCAGGACAAATAATTTTAAATAAAATGTTAACTAAGGTAAAATAACAGGGAGAGAGGGAGGCTAAATAACAGGGAGAGACAGAGGGAGAGAGGGAGGTTTAAATAACAGGTTTTACATGTACGCGCCCGGAGCATGACCCCGAGCGTGAGTCAAGGCCTGGCTAGACTACACGTCTAGAGGGGCGCTACGTGGAGAGCCCACAAGGCCACGCAGCGCGCCAGCCTACCAGGGAGGGAGAGAGGGGAGAGGGAGCGGGGGGGTGGGGGGGACAGTTTACAGTACGCGCGGCACGATGTGGGTTTGAGATTTTGTTTGCGGGGGGGAGGAACGTGTGACGCGGCTCTTCCACAGCCCCATCATCTGATCCGCGCAAGTGGAAGCGGTCATAACGTCTGAGGCAACCGGGGGTGCGCTTCAGGCGGTGGTGGGCGCCTCAGGCGGTCAGGGTGGCGCCTGAGGCCTTCGGGATGACGCCTGAGGCGGCGCCTGAGGCGATCACGCGTGCGCCTCAGGCGGCGCCTCAGGCTGGCGGCGCGCCTGAGGCGCCGCCTGATCCGCGCAAGTAAATGCGCCGCCTGAGGCGCCGCCTCAGGCGTTGGGAATATGGTAGTAGGGCGGGACCTAAACCTACCGACAGAGGAACAGTGGGAAAAGCCAAGGCGGAGGCCGGAACAGGGGACAGCCCTGCCTCATCTTCAACGCCCCAGGCAGCGCCCCAGGCAGCGCCTTACCTTGCGCGGATCAGGCGGCGCCTAAGGCACGCAGAGACCGCCTCAGGCGTCGCCTCAGGCGCCACCTTAAGGTGGCCTAAGCTTAGGCGCCCGCCACCGCCCGAGGCGCACTTCAACCGCCTTAGGCGTTATGACACGGCACGATGTAGGTGTGATGGAGATGGAGACAGGGAGAGAGTTTTTTTTATAGGTTTTACATCTGCCGGGTTCCGCCGGGCGCGTGAGTCAAGGCCTAGACTACACGTTCAGGGGGGCTCTACTAGGAGAGCCCGCAAAGCCACGCAGCGCGCCAGCCTACCAGGGAGGGTGGGAGAGGGAGCGGGGGGGGGGGGTACAGTTAACAGTAGCACCCTGGGGTGGGCATCTCACCCACCCAACCACCCAACCTCCCCATGTGCACATGCTCAAGTACACTTTCCTCGTCTTCTGCCACACGGCCCTGCTGCTTGAACTCGTCAAATCCTCGCTTTCCCTGCCCCACACCTCCATGATCCACACTTCCCCACTCCACACTTCCCTGCTCCACACTCTTGCCACAGCAACAACACCGTCCGCACCTCACCCACCCACACCACCCCACCCACCCACACTAGGTACACTTTCCTCGGCTTCTGCCACGCGGCCCTGCTGCTCCACCTCCCCCACTTCCCTGATCCACACGTCCCTGATCCACACTTCCCTGATCCACACTTCCCTGCTCCACACTTTCCTGCCCCACACTCCTGCCACAGCACAACACCGTCCGCACCTCACCCACCCACCCCACCCCACCCACACACACTAGGTACACTTTCCTCGTCTTCTGCCACGCGGCCCTGCTGCTCGAACTCCTCGACTTCCCTCCCGTGCTCGGCCTCCTTGACGCCCACGCATGCTGGCACGCGGCAACGGTGCCCCTCACGGTGCTGTTCTATCGGTTCGTCGGAGCGGACTGCGAGTGGGTGGCGGCCAGTTGTTTCGGCAAGGCTCCCGCCTCTACTAGGCTTCAATGAGGCTTCACAAAGGCTGACATATGTCTCAGAAAAATGCTTAACCAATTGAAGGATTCTTGTTGTGGGTGCCTAGGATAAGCGAAACCACCCGGTCACCGAGAAACCGAGGTCAGAAACCACCCGTTGGAAACCGCCACAAGGATTTCATGGCCAGCGGCATCTTTGTGCGGCCATACCAGCCGCAGCTGGTCCGCATGCGTGCCCAGCCGACCCACATGCCCAGCCGACCCACCCACAGTCATCAGGGGCGTGATCAGGGGCGCATGATCCATGCAGCGCATGGGAGCGTTTGATCCCCATGATGATGCACAAAGGCACAGCCCCATGTGAACGAGGTGGTGGGGTCCTTGCTGGTGGCCCCCGCCTCCATATCAGCGCAGAGCTTGCGGTTGGTAGCAGCCGGCGGCTGGCTGGCTGCGCTCACAATCATGATCCGATCTGCGATGGGCGCACTCCAGTGGCAAGCGCGATTGAATACTCGCGTGGCGCCACGATGTCTTATGGCTCGGCGGCTCGTGATCTGTGCCGGAGGCGCACACACTCGCACTCCACACAGTTCGTCCTCCCAACTTCCGCCATCAAGAGACCCATTTCTGCTTTCGACCACATTTGAGACACTGCGTCGCATCCCCCCCTCCCCCCCGCCCCCCATCTTCCACTTAATCCATCATGAGATCAGCCATTGCGCTGGTGCTGGCAGCCCTCCTGTGCGCGACGCTGGTAGCGGCTGAAGATGCGCCCATGCCCGGCTCTAGGGCCGCGGCGTTCTGCAAGAGCTCCGAGCCCAAGCCCTTGAATAAGCAACCTGAAATGGCCCTACCCCTGTTCAATGGCCCCCTGATGGGCGCCCTGATGGAGCCCAGCCTGGGCTTCCGCAGCAACCCCCTAAACCAGCTCATGGAGGCCGTGTCTGGTTGGCCGTCGTCGACGTGGACGCTGGCACCGCGCCACCATGCGCTTGATGTGGTGGAGTCCAAGGACGCGTTTGAGTTTGTGGCTGACGCGCCTGGCCAGGGCGTGCCAACAAGGAGTGTTAAACCCACACCAGACACTTCACCAGGCACCCTCTCTCTTCCCTACAACTCAGGCCACCCGTCTTGCCACAGCTTTACACAGAGACTTTCCTACAGTAGTACCGCCATTTGATTGCAGGCTGCATGCAGTTGTTGCCTACTGGTGCAGAGGCTCCTGCTGGGGCCACACCGGCGGGTGAGTCAAGTGGTCTCTGGACAGTGACCAACTGCAGAAACACACGAAAACACGTTGATACGACACACACACTAGTCTGTTCGCGTGCGCGCATGCGTGTGAACCCCACCCCCTTTCCCCCTGAGTTGAAGCCGGGCAGCCGCCCGTTCGCACGCGGTCGCAGCGGTGCGTGCGTGTCACAGCCACAATTGCAGATTGGTACGCGCGTGCTTCCACGTACACACGCATGCGTGCTCCCCCCTCCCCCCTCGGTGGAAGCCGCCTCACTGGGACGGGGGGGGGGGGGCACACCCTGTACACCCCTGTCGTGGCCTGGCCTCTCCAAAGACCCATCCAACGCCAATTCCCACTGCCAAACCTCGAAACTTGAAACTTCAGTGCTTGCCACACGTATCTATATAGTCTACCTGGTCGCTGTATCCCCGACGCGCGCGCTCGCCTCGGCCGCCCGAGGCCCCCCGTGAAAGCTGGCCGTCGCCCCGCGAGCCGCGCTGGCACGAGCAAGGCCGGTGTCACCTACCCAGATGGTCCACACGTTGAACCTTGAAATTCTTCACTTGTGTAAAACCGGCCTGGTTTCTCTACTAGTTCCTCTACTTTTTGTATGCTCAGCCTCACTGCAGCTCAGTCCCAGCCGAGCCCAGCCCAGCTTGGTGGCACTGCCCAGTCCTTGGACCAGCCTAGACACGTCTGGACCCGTCTGGACCCGTTGGACCCGTCAGGACCAGTCTGGACCAGGGGTCGAACCCGGAGTGTGGCTTCACCCCCGAAGAGATCACCGTGGCGCTGGACCAGGGCGTGCTGACCGTCACGGGCAAGCACGCGGAGGAGCGCAAGGAGGAGGGCAGTGACGGCAAGGTCTGGCATAGCGAGCGCCATGCGATGTCCTTCTCCCGCGCGCTTACGCTGCCTGACAACGTCAACGTGGAGGGCATCGGCGCCAACCTGGACGAGGGCGTGCTGAAGGTGTCCGTGCCCAAGGTGCCAGAGCAGCCCAAGCAGGAGCCCAAGCGCATTAAGGTCAACGCACAGTAGACGCGCACGTCCACCCACAGGGCGCCCACTCAACGTCCGTCCCCCGCAGAGAGAGAAGACATGCACGTGCACACGGAATGAGTTGATGCCGGCCGCCTATCTGTTTTGTTCCTTTAGGCCCGAACGCATCCACGATGCGAATATGCAGGTCAGGCACGACACACGTTCTCGTTGGTGTCTTACGCGACACGAGACATATTTGGGGTTCAGTACAATGCTTCTTCGATTGGGCGGTTTACCGCCTACGGCGGTTTCTGGACGGTAATAATTAACTAACTTTTGAAGCTTTACCGCCCGATTTTTGACGTTTTGCCGTTTTTACATGTTTTTTTTTGCCGATTTTGGTCGATTTGAGCCTTGCCGCCAGCGGCCAGGCTGATAGAATTAATTAATTGAAATCAATTGAAGAAGCACTGGTTCAGTACAGTAGCGCAAGTTTTTCTTTTAACACCAGGGAACCTCTCGCACACGTCCGAATGACTCCCTGCCACACAGCCAGACTGCCGCCACTCAGACCAGTCCCACAGAATCTCACTCCTTGTTGGGATTTCAAGTGCGCCCAGATCATGCGCATTGACCGACAGCTCGTGCGCAGCCTGCTCTTCAATCAGTTCGAACGCAAACCAGGCCTCGCTTGCCACCGTCGCAAAGATTGTGAGCGAGCACGCGGCGCCTGGCCTGTCCGTCCTCAGGCGCTTTGCTCCCCCCCCCCCTCCCTGCTGTTGCTGCCGCCACCATCGCCCGCGCAATCTGCATAAGGAGGCTGCGCCCCGTGCACAGAAGCAGCAGCACCACCACCACCACCACTGCCCGCGCTGCCCATGGTGATGGCCATCATTGTCGTCGATTAACATGAGGACTGCAAAAAATAGCTACATACGCACCACGCGTGCCACATCCCCCCATGGATCTCAGCAGCGGGGGCTGTAATAGCAACACTTAACTTCACACTCTCCCCCCTCCAACAAGAACACCTCGCAGCTCAGCCCCCGAGTCTCTCCAGAGACTCCCAGGGAAGTTTTGGCGCGTGAGTAACAAGGACGAACAGCTCGTCGCGCAGCACCTGCCCCAGCTCTTTGACCTCTTCGCGGATGATGTGCTTCACCTGCATGTCGGCACCGCTGCCGACCGCCACCTCCACAGTAAGGGCACTCTGCCTCTGCTCCTTGGACATGCCCCGCAGCCTGGCGAGGCACAGCTCGCGCAGCTCGTCCAGCTGCAGCCGCTGTGCCAGCGCAAGCCAACAAATCACAAAGCGGGCAGGGAGGTCGGTGTCGTGATCCAGCTCCCAGCTCCTCTCCTTCACAAAGGCCACCAGCCGTGTGAGCAGCTTGGTGAAGTCGTACTTGTGCACCACCGGGAGCAGAGTAAACACGCTCCCCAGTGTAAGCTCCGGGTGGTTGTGCAGCGGGTAGAGGCAGCTCAGGATGTAGATCCACGTGCCGAGGCTGCCGGTCACCTGAAGGAGCGTGTGCGATGCAGAGACGTGATCTTCAGTACCGCACAGTACCGCACACAGTGCCGGAAACAGCAGTGCCACTCGTGCGCAGTCGGCTCACCAGGATTGGAGCGCTGGCCTTCATGTCCTCAAGGGCATCGGAGAAGAAGGGCGAGGCCAGCTGAAGGAGCTGGCCGTGCGTGGGGATTTCCACTCCGCACGGCAGCTTCAGGGTCACGTCGCAAGGTGTACCTGCGTCCAGCTGGAACCTATCCTCGCGCTCCATGGTGACGTCGGCCGTCAGCACCAGCGTGTCGTTGATGAGGAAGCCTGCGTACGTCAGCTCGGACAGCTGGATGAGCATGGCGTCTCCACGGCCGGCTTTGTTGTTGTCGAACTTGCACCAAGGTGCACCTAACTCACAGGAAGCATGATGCAGAGGACAGGCATCAGGCAGGTTCACTGCGTGCCACAGCATGCAAATGTGACTCACCAAAAGATATTGATTCGTCGTCTTCCGCCTGGTTGACAAGCGTGAACGTGAACTTGACGCTCGGCTCTCATATGTCGTCCTGCGTCTCCAGGAAGACCGCCAGGTGGGTGCCTTTGCCGTCGCCAAAGCCCTGTGGGTACTTTTGCAGCTGCCTGCGGTGAGGCCCACCACGACGACAAAGGAGTCAGTCAAGGTGTTGCTGTGCTGGCACTGCATCCGCAAGACACCAAATGCACCCCACTCACCAGGTGCAGATGCCTGAATCGAAGCCGTCAGACCACAATGCCTCGCTCGCCAGCTCGCTGAAGTTCTCGATGCGCCACTGAGGCAAACAACAGGCACAGCAGCAGAAGCACGGCAGTTAAGCGTGCATGCTCCAGCATGCACCCGAAGGTGCTGGATCTGCATGGGGTGCATGGGGCGCCGTGCATCCCAATGCGCTGGCAGCGCATGGCATGGACCCAGCGCAGTCGCACACAACACGCCCAGCCATGGGGCGGAGGGTCATCATGCTCACGGCAGTGATCATGGCAGCGGGTGGCATGGGCACACTATGTGGAGCGGATCCTGCACGGCACGTACGGACCGTGCAACTACACCCCACACACCGAGAACGAGGTGGTGGCCCAGGGGTCCTTGCTGCTTGTGCTGGTTCCCGCTTCCACCGCGTCAGCACCGCGCTTGAGCAGATAGGGAGCAGTAGTCAAAATTGCTCAATGTGCATGCAGACGATGATCCGAACCACGGATCGGACGCAGTTTGGGCGCACTCCTCTCGCCAGTGGTGCATATCCACCTGCTGTTGCCCGCTGTCAACCGTTGGCTTGGGATCCGAGCAACACCCCCAACACCCCCTCACACATCGTCCCCCCACATTCCACTGCCACTGCGTTGCACCCCCCCACCCCTCCATCTTGGCCCTGTAATTCCCGTTCTCAACCATTTCATGAAGGCAGCTATTGCGCTGGTGCTGGCAGACCCCTGCTGTGCACGACGCTGGTGGCGGCTGAAGACGCGCCCGCGCCTGGATCTGGAGCCTCAGCGTCCTGCAAGACCTCGCATCCCAAGCCCGGCGGCTGGGCAGGCGAGGAAGAGTGGAACCAGACGGAGCAGGGGGGCTAACGTCTTTGCGGGCCGTCCAAGGTTTGGCCCCGATATGTCCCTGCCACGTCAGCTGTGTACTGGCAGTGGGAGGGGTACGCCGTCCAAGCTGTGTCGCTTGGCTGCCGCCTGCACTCCGCCTGTGCAGCACTCTTCCCAGCGACCTCCCCCTAAACGACTGCAGCCTTGGTTCAGTTGAGGACGAGTTTTCTGACTCCCTGGTAGGCCTGCCAGGGAGCCAGAAAACTCGTCCTCAACTGAACCTAGGCTGGCGCGCTGTGTGGCCTTGCGGGCTCTCCTAGTAGAGCCCCCCTAGACGTGTAGCCCATGCCTTAATTCACGACCCGGGGTCCTTCAGGCGCATACATGTAAAAACCGCTGTGTGTCTTGGCTTGCCCGCCTGTGCTCTGGGTGTCCGCATTGCGAGTGGTGGTGGCTGTTGTCGCGGCGCAGGCTGCAGCCGGGCGTTCCCTTGCAATCGACTGGCACAGTGTAAACGTGGGTTGCTGGCGCAGCTGCTGTAAACCCTACCACATTCCCAACGCCTGAGGCGGCGCCTCTGGCGTCCCATTCCATGGCGCGGATGAGGCTTGAGCCGCACCCCTGATTGCGTTATCCAAACCGCCTCAGGTGCCACCCCGACCGCCTCAGGCGCCCACCACCGCCTGAGGCGCACCCCGGACCGTCTCAGACGTTATGACCGCATTCCATGGCGCGGATCAGACGTTGGGATTTTGGTAGGGAAGGCTGCACACTAGATGCCGTGAGAAAAGACAGGGGAGACAGGGGACAGGGGAGACAGGGGACAGGCGAGACAGGGGACAGGGGAGACAGGGGACAGGGGAAACGGGAGAAAGGGGAGACAGGAAGAAGGGGAGACATGGAGTCAGGGGAACCTCAACAGACGCTCGTCGTAACACTTGGTGACTATCAGTGGCGCTGTGCCACATCCGGATAAGGCGCGCTCGCGTAGTCGTTAGTGATGTGTGCATCAAAACCACCTGCTGGTTGTGCCCAGGCGCTACACTTCGAGCACAGTCGAATACGCTGCCTGTTGGGTGCATGACGCACCGCTGAAAATCCATAATCATCACTGCTGGGGTGGGGCGCCGACGAATGGGGCCAACGCATGCCCTTCGGGCTATCTGTGGGTGGGGTGGGGTCACGGGTCTGTGGATGCAAGGTCTACCTGGAGATGCGAGGGACGAAGTGGGAAGAGGCAGGGGGGATTCCCCACTAGGGAATTCCCTCCTACCCGGGCGCCGAGCGGGCACCCAGCTTCGCAGCTGGCATGCAGCCAGCCGATAGAGGGATGCAGAAAGATGGTTGATGAATGGGCTCGAATGGGGGCACATATGAGGGGGTTCATGCAAAAAATATGTACAGGCGGCCACCATCGTGCGTAGCACATGGGCACTTTGGATAGCTCGGTCAATGGTCGGTGCAAAACGCGACTGTATTTGGTGGGCTGGCGCTTGCGCGAGTCTAGAGGGGCTCCCGAGTAGAGACCCTCTAGACCTCCAGCCTAGGCCTGAATTCACGCCACGGGGTCCTCATGCGCGTACTCGTGCGACCTGTAAAACTGTTGTGTTCTCATTCTGGCGCTGGCCACTTCAACTCAAAGGACTTAATCACGCGGGCTGGTGACAAGCTGGCGACTGGCGGTCGGCGGTTGAAGGTGTGGTCGCTTTGGCACCGCCAACCCAAAGTAGCTGATGGCGCTCGGCGTGTCCTGCTGGCTCGCGTCCAGGTTGGCAAGCTCTCCCCGAACAGCGACCCCACGCCGGCGTCCGAAAGGTGGCTTGTTCGGCGAGCCAGCGCTCACTTTGGCACCGCCCACTTCCACCCAAAGTAGTTGACAACGGTCGGCGTGTTCTGCTGGATCGTGTCAAGGTTGGCAGGCTCTCCTCAACAGCGCGCCCACGTCGGCGTCCGAGAGGGGCCTTGTTCAGCGAGCCAGCGCTCACTTTGGCACCGCCCACTTCCACCCAAAGTAGTTGACAACGGTCGGCGTGTTCTGCTGGATCGTGTCAAGGTTGGCAGGCTCTCCTCAACAGCGCGCCCACGTCGGCGTCCGAGAGGGGCCTTGTTCAGCGAGCCAGCGCTCACTTTGGCACCGCCCACTTCCACCCAAAGTAGTTGACAACGCTCGGCGTGTTCTGCTGGCTTGTGTCAAGGTTGGCAGGCTCTCCTTAACAGCGCGCCCACGTCGGCGTCCGAGAGGGGTCTTGTTCAGCAAGCCAGCGCTCACTTTGGCACCGCCCACTTCCACCCAAAGTAGTTGACAACGCTCGGCGTGTTCTGCTGGATCATGTCAAGGTTGGCAAGCTCTCCTTAACAACGCGCCCACGTCGGCGTCCGAGAGGGGCCTTGTTCAGCGAGGCAGCGCTCACTTTGGCACCGCCCACTTCCACCCAAAGTAGTTGACAACGCTCGGCGTGTTCTGCTGGATCGTGTCAAGGTTGGCAGGCTCTCCTTAACAGCGCGCCCACGTCGGCGTCCGAGAGGGGCCTTGTTCAGCGAGCCAGCGCTCACTTTGGCACCGCCCACTTCCACCCAAAGTAGTTGACAACGCTCGGCGTGTTCTGCTGGCTCGTGTCAAGGTTGGCAGGCTCTCCTTAACAGCGCGCCCACGTCGGCGTCCGAGAGGGGCCTTGTTCAGCGAGCCAGCGCTCACTTTGGCACCGCCCACTTCCACCCAAAGTAGTTGACAACGCTCGGCGTGTTCTGCTGGCTCGTGTCAAGGTTGGCAGTCTCCCCGAAGAGCGAACCCACGACGGCGTCCGTGAGGGGCTTGATCGGGGAGTCGGAGCTGCCTGGTAGGCAGCCGACGGTGGTGGGGACGAAGCAGCCGAGGGGGACGGTACGACCAGACGTGGTGATGACCTGTAGGGGGCAGTGGTTGTGAGGAGTGTGGACAGTTAGTTGGTTCATGGTTCATGGTTTGGGTTAAGGGTTAAAAGGGTAGTTGGATCGACCCAGAAGCAGCCGAGGCAGCCGACGGTTGAGGGGACAAAGCAGCCGAGGGGGCCAGTGCGACCAAGCGTGGTTTTGACCTGTAGGGGGCAGCGGGTGTGGGCGATGTTGGCAGTCTGTCGGTGTGTTGGTTGGGTCATGGCGCGAAGCCGGGGGCACCATCATATGTCCAACGTCTGAGGTGGCTCCTCAGGCGGTGCATTTACTTGCGTGGATCAGGCGGCGCATCAGGCGCGCCGACCGCCTAATCGTCTCAGGCGCCGCCTTCGGCGTCATCCCGACCGCCTCAGGCGCCACCCAGACCGCCTCAGGCGTAACGACCGCATTCACTTGTGCGGATCAGACGATGGGGCTGCGGTAGTGCAGGAGCACCATGTGCGTGCGTGCATGCGGAATGATGGCATCATCAACACCTCGAACGCATTACCCTGTCCCCTCCCCCTCCCTGCACACCTGCGTTCCCTCCGGGCAGTCGGCCTCCCTGCACACCTGCGTTCCCTCCGGGCAGTCGGCCCCCCCCACACACACACTCCTCCTCTCTCTCACGTTCCCCCTCTCCCTCTCTCCCCCCATCCTACCCGCACACGAGCGCACATATACACCCACCCACCCACCGGTGGGTACCCACCCACGCACACACCCACACCCACACACCCACACACACGTACACACACGCACACACATACATACACGCACACCTGCATGTCCTCCAGCCAGCCCAGCGGGTTTCCAAACGACTTTGCATCCACTGACTTGGAGATGCCCTCGCCCCCTCCCCCCTCCTCTCTCTTTCTCTCCCTATCTCTCTCTCTCACACATACACACTCACACGCATGCCCCCCCCACACCTGCATGCCCTCCAGCCAGTCGAGCGGGTTTCCAAACGACTTTGCGTCAACCGACTTGAGCACAATGTTGGCGATGGCCTCGCCATCAGCGAGGCTAACGATCTCGACAGAGTAGCCAGGGGAGGTTTGGGCGGCGGTTGCTGAGAATCCCCATGCAGCGGAGGGATTGCCTCCATACGAAGCCTGCAGCCCGACGATGCACGGGCCCTGCGGTGCAGTGCGTGCATGCGTGTGGATGTGTGTGTGTGTGTGTGTGTGTGTGACCCCCCCAAACCAAGGATACTATCCACTCGATTCAGGCGCTGGTCGGTCACCCGCTATTCGAAAGACATCCCAGTGCACGGGTCAGACTTCGTAACAATTGCCGGGGTGTATTGCTGTTAGTAGTACAGGCATTGCCGGTGCATGCGGACGGCCTCATGTAACGCTTGGTTGGTTGGTTGGTTGGTTGTGTGTGTGTGTGTGTGTGTGTGATGGTGTGTGTGTGTGGGGGGGGGGAGGCATCGATGTGGCGTCGACACGATTTCTTTGAAACATGGGTGCTGGTGATGGCCGATCGGATGTGGCAATGGGGAAGCGGGGCATGGGGTGCACAGGGGGGGGGGGGGGGGGGGCTTGTGCCTGTGTGCACACGCGTTGACACAAACACACACACACACACATGTCCTCAGTCAGGCCAGGAGAACCCCAGGTAATGGCACGAGATGGCTGACTTCCTTGTCGCCTGTTTTGAGACACGCACCGCGTGCATAGCAATCATGATGGCAGATGGCATGCTAGGGGCATGATTTTGACAGCTGCCAGCCTCTTTCCAACGTCTACTGCGCCATCAAGGGCGTCCGACGGACTGTAAAATCGACTTTGGCAAGGACGCCTTCCGAGGCATCCATCAGACTTTAAAAAATGATGACACGTACCTGAGTCAAATCGGAGTAGTCAATAACGACCACTGTCAACGAGGTGAGCGCTCCAGTGGATGTGAAGTTGTCGGTTTCATCAAACTGTGTGTGTGTGTGTGTGTGTGTGGTCGATTTTACAGTCCGCCGGACGCCTTCGATGGCGCATTAGACCCGTGTGTGTGTGTGTGTGTGTGTGTGACCCGTGTGTGTGTGGTCGATTTTACAGTCTTGTTGGACGCCTTTAATGGCGTATTAGACTTGTGCTTGCGCACTCAATCCCTGAGGCAGGCAGATACTATCACCCGCACTAGTCCACTCAGTGGATACACATTGACTGTGTCCATCCCACTAGCTCTAGTACATCTGGTCGCGCCATGCGTCTCAGTTGGGGCAGCCAGCCTGGCCACCCTCCTCCTCCTCCGTTCATCATGTGGCGCACGCCCGACATGCCGCCAGCCTCCATGCATGGCGCTTGCGCTGCGAGGGCGCTTGCTGCCAGTGCACCTCCGTCGTCATGTGTCTCATGCAAGTAAGATTCGCCCTGCATGGAGAGACCCTCCATGCAGGTCACTCAAGTGCCCCGCGATTCGTGCCGTAGCTGCAGTCCGTAGGCCGAAGCCGTCGCCGCAGCCGATGTCAGTAGCCGTGGCCGTAGCCGTGGCCGATGCAGATGCAGATGCCCAGAGGGCGGACGTGTAGCCGATGCGATGTGAGTGCAGATGCAGGGTGTCCCTGGCCGTAGCCGAAGCCTTAGCCGATGTCAATCAATAGCCGATGCCCATAGCCGGTGCCCTGGCTGTAGCGTAGCTGCAGCCTCTGCCCGGTGCCGGTGCCCGTGGCTGCATGGGGGTACCGACGATGGCGGCGCCGACTTCTGCCAGCAGCCTGCCCTCCGTCCCCGCATGCCTCGCAGTTGCCTGCCTTTTGACGCCGTGTCTCAAACAGCCACTAGCGCTCTGGATCAGGGCAAATCGTCGACATAGCCGATTTTCCAAAACCCAGAGTCGCTCACGCTGCGGCACCACCCTGTCAGCCCAGTTGGTCCGCCATTGGCGGCGTCGGGGCGGGAGCCCCCGACGATTTTGACACCACTTGAAGTTTTTGTGTGTGTGTGTCTGAATGCATGCACGCATGGCCCACCGACCTTGTTTGTGTTCGCCATCGATGCTTCCCACGCATACTGGCCTCCGCCAAGCTGGTACAGAATCGTGCTTCCGCCGCCGCCGCCGCCGGGGGTCGAAGACGGGGAGGGTGGTAGCGATGGCGATGGCGCTGTGAAGGCGGGGTTGCCAGTTCCTGCGGGGTTTGGGGCATGGAGGGTTAAGGGTTTAGGGTTGGGAGGGTTGGGATCCAGGGTTTTGTGTCGAGGGTTGTGGAGGTGTGGGGGTGACGCTGTTGGAGTTGGACGCCGCTGTGGCCGCCGGGGGTCGGAGACGGGGAGGGGGGTGCAGATGGCGATGGCGCTGTGAAGGCTGGGTTGCCAGTGCCTGTGGGGTTTGGGGCATTGGGGGTTTAGGGTTTAGGGTTGGGAGGGTTGAGGTTCAGGGTTTTCTGTCGATGGTTGTGGAGGTGGGGAGGGAGATGGCGATGGCGCGGTGACTGCGGGTTGCCAGTTCTTGCGGGGTCGGGGGGTTTGGGGTTTCCAGAGTTACAAGGTTGTACTCTTGAGTTATCATCGTGTTTTCAAGCCTTTCTAGGGTTTCGGGTTTGAGGGATTTTGGGTTTAGGGTTCAGGGTCAAGGCGGGGGAACAGTCGGGTTTGCTTGCAATCCGATCCATGGGGTATATACAGGAACATGATGTAGCGATGCCCCTACTACCTGCTGCGTTGTTTTTTTACACCCAGATCGACACAAGGTCGCGCATCGTTCAGTGATTGAGCGCTTGCTTGTGCATCATGCATCTTTGCGACTCTGCACATGCTTCCCTCGCTCAGATTTTACAAACCGAGTCCAAGACATAGAGCACCGTGCTGATGCATCAAGTACTCTTGGTACCTTGCTTGCTGATGCCCAGAAGGACACGAGGTCATCATCGAGCGCTCTTTTGTGTTTTTGCGCATAGTCACGGACATCCCTAGCTGTTGCATGGGAGTGGTGGGCTGAGGCCCTGTTGCAACACCCGCGCGCCAGCTGCTCCATGACTCTCAGCAGCCCGCCCCTCGCCCCCCCCCCCACTTCTGGGGGTCCTCATATATATGTTATCCATGCTTCCACTGAAGGGGGGACGGGGGGAGAGCCCCAAGCAGCGCCTATGGCTAAGGAACTGAGAATGGGATGTTTCATACCCCCGGCTATTTTATACCCCACGCCCCCCTACTCTCAACGTTTATGCACATGTTTTGCCTCGCCCACAGAACGAAACGAGGCCACGATGTGCGCCGTGCCGGTGGACCATTCTCACCGTTTGCATTGTTTGCCGATGCCCACACGAACGCAAGGTCGCGCATCATCGAGCGCTCGTTCATGTTTCAAGCGTTTGTGGGCATGAAATAAAATGCCTGACAACCAAGGGGAGCACCAGGGGAGAACCAAACTTCATTTAATAACAGCACCGCACCGATGGACCATTCTCACCGTTTGCATTGTTTGCCGAAGGCCACACGAACGTAAGGTCGCGCATCATCAAGCGCTTGTTCGTGTTATAAGCGTTTGTGGGCATTACAACAATGCCTGACAACCACCACAACAACAACGCTGTATTTAACAACAGCACCGCACCGATGGGCCATTCTCACCGTTTGCATTGTTTGCCGACGCCCACACGAACGTAAGGTCGCGCATCATTGAGCGCGCATTGGTGTTGTCATAGCGGGAAGCGACGCCCACCATCGCGGCGAGGTATGCCCCAGGCGGCGCATAGTCAGGGGGCACGACGGTCTGCGCCAGGGCAGGGACGGGGTTAGGAGTTTCTCAGCGTTTTCTAGCATTTCCAGCATTATTCCGGATTTATTTTGGTGGGGGACGCTGACTATCGCGGCTGGGTGGCGTGTGATTGCGGCTCGGTCTGCAAAGAGAGAGATGTTTTAGGGATTTTTGTTGTGATGAGAGAGTAGTGTTACAAATTCACTGCCGGCGATCACAATCAGTGCCAAAGTTCCAGCGGGACTATCAGACAGCAGGCCCAAGGCCCACCCAAAGGTCAAGCCCACGGTAGCGCCACCCACACTAGGTGGTGGGCGCCAAGCAGCAGCACAGGCCACAGGCACCTCACCAAAACCCCTCCGGTGGGTGGAGGGCAGCCCAAGGTAAAAAACCATGAAGGGACCAGAGGCCTTCGCCCAAACCACCAGAAGGTGAAGGCCAGATGGTGAAACGCGGCACTGGGCGCTGCAAGATCCCAAAATAAACGGTTGCCACAACATGGCCACAACAGCTGAAAGAAGCCCTAAGACGTAAATTTACCTGCGCCACAATGCGGCCGCAGTCACAGTCCCCCAACATGAGCATGCTGCTTGGTGTTGCTTATAAATGTGCCAGCAAAGGCGTTCGACGGACTCTAAAATCGACCACAGGAGTCCTCCTAAGAGCCAGCTGATGGAAAGCCGCGTCAGGCCTCGAAACGCCCTTGAAAAAACCGAAATCCCCCCCCCCCAATAGTGACAATAAGTACACTTCGGAAGCGTAGAAAAGGCGCACCTGCACCACGATGTGGCCGCAGTCCGCGTCGCAGTCCCCCAATAAGCACTTGCTGCTTGGTGTTGGTCGTGAGACTCAGCTGCTGGAAAATGATGCTCGGTTTCGAAGAAAACCTTGAAAAAACAGACCCCCCCAAAGACAACGACCAAGTGCTAAAAAACAAAACAAAAACGCACCTGCAGTCGCAGTCTCTGAGCGTGAATGTGCTGCTTGGGGTTGATCGTGAAAGTCAGCTCCTTGAAAACAGCACTAGGACTTCGACAAAAAGAAACCCAGGCCCCCTGATAAAAATACGAGAACGAAAAGCCGGAATCCCCTCACCAAAATAGACAACAACCACTCATACGAAAATGCAAAAGAAACTCGCACCTGCACCACGATGCGGCCGCAGTCCGCGTCGCAGTCTCCAAACTTGAGCATGCTGCTTGATGTTGCCCGTAAGAGTCAGCTGCTGGAAAACGATGCTGGGCTCCGAAGAGAACCTTAAAAAAACAGGATCCCCCCCCCAAAACAACCACCAAGCAACCACCAAGTGCTGCAAAAAACAAAAACACCTGCACCACGATGCGGCCGCAGTCCGCGTCGCAGTCGCCGAGCGTGAGCGTGCGGCCCCGGTGTTGTGGTCGCGAACGCCAGCTGCTGGAAGCTCACGTTGGGCCTCGAAAATTCCAAGAAAAAAAAACAGAATCTCCCCTTTCTATGTAGGGTGTATGTAGGGTGTTGTAAAACAAAACAGATAAAAGCACCTGCACCACGATCCGGCCGCAGTCTGCGTCGCAGTCGCCCAGTGTGAGCGTGCGGCCGGTGTTGGTCGCGAACGTCATCTGGTGGAAGACTGCATTGGCGACACGCACCCCGACAGCCACGACGGCCTCGCTGGGGAGGAGCGCTGCGTCGTACTTCTGGGACAGGCCTTTGGTGTATTCGTCACCCTGTGATTGTGAGGGGGTGTCGAGGTTGTGAGTTGGAGGGTGGAGGTGGTGAGTTGCTGGCTCTTAGTTTGTGGTTGGTAGTTGAGGGGGCGCACACTCCGGCCAACGCGATGGCTTCGCCGGTGAGGAGCAACACGTCATACTTCTGGGACAGGCCTTTCGTGTACTCATCTCCCTGTTATTTTGAGGGGGGTTGTGGGTTGTGGGTTTGAAGTTGATGACTTGGGCGTACGGGATCTCTGTTGAAGTCGTGTAGGAGGGGGGGCAAATTTTCTCACTTTGGACTTTTCACCCCCAGATCTCAATCAGTATTGGGTTGCTGATCATGATGAAGGCATCCCTGGACAGCTGGTGATGATACCTGTCAGGTTGTACATTTGGTTTGATCTGGATCGGTCGGGAACTACTGCAACTTGGATTCGAATTCGAGCAGCCAAAACTCCTTGTCCGCCGCACCTGCGCCCTGCCCAGCACGTCGCTAAACTGTTGACTGAACCATTGTGAGCCTGCCCACTTCCTTTCAACATGGCCTCACCAGGCTTTTCTTACTTGGACATTACGAATTCGTACTAAATTCATTGAGTCTGCCGTACCTGCGCCCTGCCCAGCCCGTCGCCAAACGTTGACTGCACCGTCGAGAGCAGTCCGCTGAAGCCTGCCCACTTGCTTTCTATATTGCCTCCCCAGGCCTTTCTTACAGTTACAGTTACAGTTACATCGGCTTTCCAGCAAAGACTACCTCTAGTCCTAGTACCACCGCCTAGACCCAAGTCCAGTTCTGGCCCTAACAATTACTTGTGAGGGGCGGTAGCCACCAGCCGGCTGCCTGCCAACGTGTAGTCCCAGAGCAAAAAGGAGAGCTATTGTGCGACGCCTCCAAAATAGGTCCTAACTGCTTCTAGGGGATAGGGGGTCAAGTGGCGCTTGCCAATCTACTTGACCGCCGTGGTGGAGGGGCCGGCGCCTGAGGGGCAGCCGGACCGTACACCACGGCTCTCCACCCGACCCTATCCTGAGCACGCTCAAACGCCGTGTCCGAAAAAGTCTTCCAATCAGAACGAGTGCCACTAGTTTCGCCTAGCTGCTGAATCAGTAGCTTAAGAAAATAGTGTCGGAGGGAGGCTGGAGGCCGGCCTTGCTGCCGAGCCACATCCATTGTGCAGTCAAAAGTCGTACGAGGAAGACGAGAAGCCGGCATGCGCATCACATGGCCTAGCCACTGCATTGATCGCTTTGCCACAAGGCTCTCAATTGGCTCAGTGTCGCACGCCTGCCGAATATAAGTTAATCTGTGCCGGTCGACCAGGCGCACACCCAGAATGCGACGAAGGCAGTTAGAGTGGGCAACCTCCAATCGAGTCAGTTGTGTTTTAGTAGGGGCCCATGTTTCGCAGCCGTACAGAAAGTGGGGCAGCACGAAAGTGTTGTAAACCCGCATCTTAGACTGCACTTGCATCTTCTTGCTGGCCCAAATTTTATCAAAAGATGCAAACACGCCCAGCGCGCGACCGACACGCACACCGAGCTCCTTTTCCACACCACCACTCTGGGTTATCCAACTCCCTAGATACTTAAATGCAGAGACGGTCTTCACTTCACCACCAGTCAGCGCAAACGTGGGCAGATCCGCGACAAAATCTGCTGGCAAAATCATCACTTCTGTCTTGGCGGCGTTGATTTGCATGCCAAAGCTTGAGGACACTTTGTCAAGGATTAGCATAAGCGCCAACTGAGCTGGGTCATGCGAGAACAAACATAAATCGTCGGCATACATCAGCATTACTATGCGCTCAACCGACGACGACAACACAGAGCCGCCGGCTCGGGTCACGACTGACACGCCAGCCCCCTCTGGCATCATGTCTAGCGCCTTTTTCACTATGTGGTCAATAAGGCCTTTCTTACTTGGACATTACAAATTCGTACTAAATTCATTGAGCCTGCCATACCTGCGCCCTGCCTAGCACATCCCCAAACGTCGACTGAACCGTCGTGAGGAGTCCACTGAAGCCTCCGCCCTGGATGCGCGTGATGCCCCCGCTGGCCTGCGGGGTTGCGGGATTACGCGCGTGCGGGGTTTCGGAGTTGCGGGGTCATGCGAGGGGTTGCGGGGATGCGTGTGTGATGCCTCCGTGGGCCTGCGGGGTTGCAGGGTCGTGCACGCGTGGTTGCGGGGTTGCGGGGTTGCGCGTGCGGGGGTTGCAGGGTCACGCGGGGAATTGCGGGGTTGCGTGAGAAGGGTTGCGGGGTGACGCGCGTGGGATTGCGGGGTTGCAAAAATCAAGCTTCACACCCCACACCTCCACCGTCCACACCTCCCACACTCCCACACCTGGAACAGTGAAACGTCTTTAAAGAAGCCGACCGGGAAGTCAGCGTCGGGTGCCATGAAATTGTAGACTGGGTAGCAGGCAGCCGACGTCGCACCGCATTAAAAAAAAACTTCACACCTTTCAAACCTGCCACACCCCGCTCCTCCACACCTCCCACACCTGGAACAGCGAAACGTCCTCAAAGAAGCCGACCGGGAAGCCAGCGTCGGGTGTCATGAAATTGTAGACAGGGTACCCGTACCAGCGCGATGGTATTGTGATGAATGTTGACGGCTCATTGGCACATGGGCTGGCGGAGCGGCAGATCTGCGTGCGCGCGTGTTTGTGTGTATGTGTGTATGTGTGTGTGTGTGTGTGTGTGTGTGTGTGTGTGTGGATGGCTCATTGTCACATGGGCTGGCGGAGCGGCAGATCTGTAAGCGCGCGTGTGTGTGTGTGTGTGTGTGTGGATGGCTCATTGGCACATGGGCTGGCGGAGCGGCAGACCTGTGTGCGCAAATGTGTGTGTGTGTGTGTGGGGGGGTGGGTGGGTGGGTGGGTAGGTGGGTGGGTGGGTGCGTGCGTTTGTGTGTCAATGCCTCTCTCTCTCTCTCTCTCTCTCTCTCTCTCTCTCTCTCTTGTCTCTCTCTCTCTCGACTCTCTCTGTCTCTATTTGCGTGTGTGTGTTTCAATGTGTGTGAGGCGATCGTATGGTGATGAATGTTGACGGCTCATTGGCAAACGGGCTGGCTGAGCGGCAGACCTGTGCGCGTGTGTGTGTGCATGTGTGTGTGTGTGCGTGTCTGTGGACCCGAGGTACGACAAAACGCTGTTCACGCCTGCACGCTCGCCACTCCGTTCCCGATCGAAAGCACCGCGACCCGCAGCGGGATCGAAGCGTCAACCAAACATCCCCGGCCGTGAGGCCGGTGGAACAGCCCCCCCTCGCCCCCGCCACCATATGATATTGTGTCTACCTCTGTCTACCTCTGACACACAGACTGTGTCCATTTATCACGATGAATCATACGATCAAATCGCGCAATTAAACACGTGATTCATCATGCAATTCATCATGCGACTTAATACAATTTGCGAGTAATCATGCGATTAAATCACGCGAGTAAACACACCTGCACGCTCGCCACTCCGTTCCCGATCGAAAGCACCGCGACCCGCAGCAGGATCGAAGCGTCGTACCACACGGCCCCCGGCCAGCAGGATGCCACTCAGGTTTGCCGCGCAGCCCCCCCCCCCCCAAACCCTATACTATCTTCTCTGCTGACCCAATCCACAAAAACGACGCTGTACACACCTGCACGCTCGCAACTCCGTTCCCGATCGAAGGCACCGCGACCCGCAGCGGGATCGAAGCGTCGTACAACATGCCCCCAGCCAGCAGGATGCACCTCAGGTTTGCCGCGCAGCCCCCCCCCCCCCCAAACCCTAAACTATCTTCTCTGCTGACCCAATCCACAAAAACGACGCTGTACACACCTGCACGCTCGCAACTCCGTTCCCGATCGAAGGCACCGCGACCCGCAGCGGGATCGAAGCATCGTACCACATGCCCCCAGCCAGCAGGATGCCACTCAGGTTTGCCGCGCAGACCCCCCCCCCAAACCCTATGCTATTTTCTCTGCTAATCCAATCCACAAAAACAACGCTGTACACACTTGCACGCTTGCAACTCTGTTCCCGATCGAAAGCACCGCGATCCGCAGCGGGATCGAAGCATCATACCACACGCTCCCGGCCATCAGGATGCCCGTGAGGTTCGTGGAGCAGTCATCGATGCGACTTGGGGAGTCTGTGACGTCACACCCCATAGTGTGGACATACACAGCCTCTAGCAACTGGTCCACGTGGCCGGTCTGCACGCACGTGTGTGTGGGTGTGTGCATGTGTGTGTGTGTGTGTGGGTGGGTGGGTGCGTGCGTGTGTGCGCGGTGCTGGGGGGGCGTCTGTGACGTCAGACCCCATAGTGGGGACGTACACAGCCTCTAGCGGCTGGTCCACGTGGCCGGTCTGCACGTGTGTATGTGTGTGTGTTTGTGTGTGTGCGTGTGTGTGTGTGTGTGCGTGCGTGTGTGCGCGGTGCTGGGGGGGCGTCTGTGACGTCAGACCCCATAGTGGGGACGTACACAGCCTCTAGCGGCTGGTCCACGTGGCCGGTCTGCACGCGTGTATGTGTGTGTGTTTGTGTGTGTGCGTGTGTGTGTGTGTGCGTGCGTGTGTGCGTGGTGCTGGGGGGGCGTCTGTGACGTCAGACCCCATAGTGGGGACGTACACAGCCTCTAGCGGCTGGTCCACGTGGCCGGTCTGCACGCGTGTATGTGTGTGTGTTTGTGTGTGTGCGTGTGTGTGTGTGTGCGTGCGTGTGTGCGTGGTGCTGGGGGGGCGTCTGTGACGTCAGACCCCATAGTGGGGACGTACACAGCCTCTAGCGGCTGGTCCACGTAGCCGGTCTGCACGTGTGTATGTGTGTGTGTTTGTGTGTGTGCGTGTGTGTGTGTGTGCGTGCGTGTGTGCGCGGTGCTGGGGGGGCGTCTGTGACGTCAGACCCCATAGTGGGGACGTACACAGCCTCTAGCGGCCGGTCCACGTGGCCGGTCTGCACGTGTGTATGTGTGTGTGTTTGTGTGTGTGCGTGTGTGTGCGTGTGCGTGCGTGTGTGCGCGGTGCTGGGGGGGCGTCTGTGACGTCACACCCCATAGTGTGGGGTGTGAAGAACCAGAACCCTAAACCCTAAACCCTTTGGTAAAGGGTGATCCCTGACCCGCACCTGCTTGCGGTATGATACGTAGTACTCATTCTTCTCATTGTTCCCCGACAGCCAGTCTGGCACGATACGCACAAACGTTTCGATGGCGGAGAGCTGGACCGGGAGCGATGCAGAAACTGGCTGGTCGATGGGCAGCGAGGCGCCGGTGAGCGTCTGCGATGAGGTTAGGGGGGGGGGTAGGAGGGGGGCTTGGGCAGGGGCTTGGGGTGTGTTGCGTGTTGACAAAATACACATAAAATGAGTGCTGCTGCGGCGCTGCAACTGGCTGGTCGACAGGCAGGGGGACGCCGGTGAGCGTCTGCAAAGAGAGGGGGTGGGGGTGGGGGGGGTAGGAAGGGGGTTTGGGCAGGGGATTGGGGTGTGTTGCGTGTCGAAAAATGTACATGAAATGAGTGTTGCTGCCCTACCAAAATCCCAACGTCAGATCCGCGCAAGTGAATGCGGCCATAACGTCTGAGACGGTCTGGGGTGCGTCTGGGGTGCGCCTGAGGCGGTCGGTGTGGCGCCTGAGGCGGTTTGGGTAACGCCTAAGGCGACGCCTGAGGCGATTGTGGGTGCGCCTTAGGCGGCGCCTCAGGCGGCGCCTCAGGCGTTGGGAATGTGGTAGGGCTGCGACGCTGCAACCGGCTGGTCGACAGGCAGGGAGGCGCCGTTGGAGGTCTGCGAACAAGGGGCGGAGTTGAGTATGGCGGTCTACCACCCAACTGAAGAAGCAATGTCATCCACCCAGGCGCCACGCGTTTGGTACGTTGAAGCACATGCAGTGCATCGACGCCATGGTGCACCCAGGCCTTCCTATAAGGCCTTCCTTACAGGCAATCCACCCTGATTCCGGTCTACGGCAGAAAATACACACCTTCAGCGGTGCCGCCCAGCCAAGGTGCCACGCGTTGAGCGCATTTTCCATGAAGGCCTTTGGGGAAACCAAAATGTTCCGCATAGCTTTGTCTGTTAAGCGGTGCCCACAAAATCTAGCTACTAGGCCGCTACTAGGCCGCAACTAGGCTTACAGCATGCGGCATGTGAAGAGCATGGCATGAGCATGCACACGGTCGGTCTTAGGTCACCCACCCCTTGAGGGGTTGGATGGTGCACCGAGGACTCACCTTCAGCGGCGCCGACCATCCTAGGCGCCACGCGTTTAGCGCATTGAAGCACGTGTAGTGCATCGTCGCCATGGCGCACGCACCCAGGCCTTCCGATAAGGCATTCCTTGCAGGCAATCCACCCTGATTCCGGTCTGTGGCAAAAATCAACGCACCTTCAGCGGTGCAGCCCAGCCGAGGCGCCATGCGTTTGGTGCATTGAAGCACGGGTAGTGCATCGACGCCATGGCGCATCCAGGCCTTCCTATAAGGCTTCCTTATGATGATGATGATGATGATGATGGATCTTACAGTCTGTGTGACACCAGTATATTATAGGCAATCCACCCTGATTCCGGTCTACGGCAAAAAATACACACCTTCAGCGGTGCAGGCCAGCCGAGACGCCACGCGCTGAGCGCACTACCGCACGCGGCTTGTGAAGTGCATGGCGTGAGCGTGCAGCCGGTCGGTCTTAGGTCACCCACCCCGTTGGGGGTAAGGATGGTGCACCAAGGACTCACCTTCAGGGGCGCCGCGCACCCGAGGCGCCACGCGTTTGGTGCATGGAAGCACGGGAAGTGCGTCGACACCATGGCGCACCCAGGCCTTCCTATGCGGCCTTCCTTATAGGCAATCCACCCTGATTCAGGTCTACAGCAAAAAACGACACACCTTCAGGGGTGCCGCCCAGCCGAGGCGCCACGCGTTTGGTGCATTGAAGCACGTGTAGTGCATCGACGCCATGGCGCACCCACCCAGGCCTTCTTAGAAGGCCTTCCTTGTAGTCAATCCACCCTGATTCCGGTCTACGCACCTTCAGCGGTGCCGCCCAGCCGAGGCGCCACGCGTTTGGTGCATTGAAGCACGTGTAGTGCATCGTCGCCATGGTGCACGAGCGGTCGCCATACTCGTCCGTCGCCCAGACCTGTGGTGAAGTGTGGGAAGCTGCATAGTTCAGAGGGCATCATGGGGGGGACGGGGGGGGGCAAAGTTTCGTGCATGGACGCCGATCATGCCGCACGAGCGGAGGCGGTCGGGGTGCACCTCATGCGGATGTGAGCGTCAAAGGTGGCGCCCGAGGCGACGCCTCAGAGGGCGTCATGGGGGGGGGGTGAGGGGGGGGGGGGCCATTTTTTGTGCATGGACGCCGATCATGACGCACGAGCGGAGGCGGTTGGGGTGCACCTCAGGCGGATGTGAGCGCCGAAGGTGGCGCCCGAGGTGACGCCTCAGAGGGCGGCATGGGGGGGGGTTGAGGGGGGGGGGTGGCCATGTTTTGTGCATGGACGCCGATCATGGCGCGCGAGCGGAGGCGGTCGGGGTGAACCTAGGGCGGTGGTGGGCGGCGAAGGTGGCGCCTGAGGCGACGCCTCAGAAGGCGTCATGGGGGTGGGGTGGGGGGCCAGGTGGGGTGGGGTGGGGGCGGTGATTTCCTATTCAGGATTTTAAATTAATTGTTTCGCAGCCGGATTCTTCTTTGACCGCGTTGACTGTTGACCTCCCGTTGACCGGTTGTCCTCATACATAGGTCATTTGAAAGCTGTTGACGACTTCTATCTGGCAGGCTTGTCAGATTAACAATCCACTGGATGGGTTCAGCTGTGTTCAAGGTCAAGGACAGACGGAACACAGCCAAATGGCTGTGGACGGCCGAAAAATCACTGGGGGGGGGAGGGGGGCAGTGCAGGGACAGTGTGGGAGAAAAGTTTGAAAGACGAGTGTGGGCAAAGCGCGCGGTAGTCACAAAAAAAATTGAAGAATGATGAAGCTGGACGACCAGTTTGGCTTCGTGCCCAGCCCGCACCAGTGGGTCACGCACATGGGCGAGAAGGCGCAGGCGTGAACAGGGAGAGTGTGGGGAGAGTGTGGGGGACTAACTTAACATAATACAATAACTAACTTAGGGCGTCATGGGGGTGGGTGGGTGGGGGGTGGGTGGGGGGATGGCCAAGTTTTGTGCATGGACGCCGATCATGGCGCACGAGCAGGGGCGGTCAATGTGCACCTCGGGCGGTGGTGAGCGCCGAAGGTGGCCCCCAAGGCGACGCCTCAGGCGGTCGGGGGGGCGCCTGAGGCGGCCTTGGCGCGCCTTATGCGCCGCCTCATCCGCGCAAGTTGGGGCAGCGCCTGAGGCGCAGCCTCAATCGTTGGGAATGTGGCGGGTGGGAAAACACGTTCACAGAGCCGCCCCGGCTACCTCCCCAACACCACCCCTTTGCATGTTAGCCAGCCTCGTTAGGCAGCTCCCTCAATCCCACGCCCCGAGGTTGCGTACTGTAAACTGTTAACTGTAAACTGTACACTGTAAACTGTAAACTGTAAGCTGTAGGAAAACACGTGCATGTACCTTGCCCTTGTAGCTGCCAAACGCGTGCGCGTGGCCGAGGCCGTAGTTGTGCATCATCTCATGGAGCGTGATCGTCACCTGCGGGTGTAGGTGTGCGGTTTTTGGTCTTCAGTTTTGTTGTTTGTTCTTTTGTGTTTGTTCGGTTTGGGTGTTTTGTTGGTGTTCCAGTTTGTTT
>VFSX01000132.1:323861-388861 GCA_016618255.1 Chlamydomonas sp. UWO 241 | reverse complement strand
CCCCCGTGGGGAGAAAGGCCAAGACGTGGCCGAAAAGGATATCCAGCGGGTACACATTCGTTACCTTGTTTTGTCAATGGGAACCGAGCTTTTATTACTTTTGGTGCATGACCTGCAGCCCCGTGTAACCAACACAGTGGCTGTGATAGCCCCCCCCCCACCACCCCCCCACACACACAGCCCCTCATTTGCACCCCACCCCCCCTCGCACCCTGATATCATCCATCGAGAACTCTGGCGCCATCCCGCACAGCTCCACCCTCCACCCCCACCCCACAACCCCTCGCCCTCTCTTCCACTCTCTCCTCTCCACCAACACCAACGCCCCCAATCTCTCACTCGCGCCCCCCCCCCTCGCACCCTGATATCATCCATCGAGAACTCTGGCGCCATCCCGCACAGCTCCACCCTAATGACCAGCGCCGTGATTTCCCCGGCGGCTGCCATGAACGCGGGGGACGCAGTCACAGCCTCGCTGCCCGCAATGTCAGATGGGTACGGGGGCGGGGATGGAGACGGGGACGGGGACGGAGAGGGCGGTGGCGAGGGGGACGGGGGCGGAGCGGGCTTGGGGCTGCCGCTGCGGTCCGGCCAGGTGACTTGGCGCAGCTTGCGCCCGCCGGCCGCGTCTGATGCTGCAGTGCCGCCGGCTGCGGCTGCGGCGGCTGCGGCGGCTGCGGCGGCGGTCAGGTCAGAGGGCGCGCGCCGCTGCTCTAGTGACAACCCGCCGTCGGCGGCGGCTGCGGCTGCGGCTGTGGCTGCGGCGGGTGTGTCCTCCGAAGCGCCACCGGCTGCGCGCTGTGCGGTGGCGGTGGGGGGAGACAACGCGTGCACCGCCAGAGTTCCCGCTGCTCGCGCCGCGCCAGACACGCGCACGCGCACACCAGTTGTCAGCCCACTGCGCGGTAGAGGGAAGGTGTGTGAGTGGGGGAGGGGGGGCGAATGGAGATAAGTGTGTGTGGTGGGGTGTGTGAGCCTGCGGCCTTGGGCCTGTGTGGCCTTGGGCCGTTTTGCCCGGGCAGCAGCAGCAGCAGCAGCAGCAGCAGCGGCGGCAGCGGCTCACACCCACACACGCACACACCTGAGGTCGTGGCGGCCAGGCAGCAGCATCACGCGCAGCCTCGCAGGCGCTTTATCGCCCACATCGCCTCCACCGCCTGCTGCTGCTTGTTGCTGTCTGCTATCCACGTGTAGGTGGTAAATGAGGCTGGGGACGGCCTCGCCTGCTGAGTCACTCGCGCGCGTCACGGAGATGATCTCAACCACGCCCTCGTGGGCCTCCTCGTCAGCGGAGGACGTGGGGCTGCGGCCCATCGTGTCCATGCGTGCGTGCGGGAACTTGGGAACGGCACGCAGGCCACGCGAGTGCGTGTGCACGCCCAGCTGCGGCTGCGCTGCTCCCTGCGCGCCGCGCGCCGCGAGGCAGCACGCCAGCAGCGCCAGCGCCAGCGGCGGCGCGGGCGCGCGTGCGGCGCGGCCGCGGCGCTCGGCCATGTGGCCTGGCTGACTTTCTTGCGGCAGCAGAGAACTGCGTAGGTGTGGGTGTGGTCGAGGGGTGGGCGGGGGTGGCACGGGGGGGCGCGCGTGTGTGCGTATGTGCACACCACACCACGAGGCCACCCAGAGCTTTGATATGCATGGGTGATCGCAGTCCAGAAACAGTAGGGTCCGAAGGGTAGGGGCTGTGTGTGTGCTGGGGGCAGTAGCGGCCGACTGTAGCATGGTGATGCCCCCATGCTGAGGCAACACCAACCTTCAACCACCTTCAGGACACTCTGCCCCCCGATGCGCCCCCATGCATTGTGTGCATGTACATGTGATTGGGTAGGCTGCTCGTTGTGCATACCTCGCGCTACAACCAATCCTCTCTGCAGGTCACACCACTGGCCGAGTCCAGCACAGCCAGCTGCAAGCCAAGTATTCCCACGTGTCGGCAGGTACTACTGCTCGCGGAGGGTATGAGGGAAGTTTAGGGCAGGGAGAGGGGCAATGCGTGGCGGTGAGTACAACCCGGTGTTGCATGAGGTCGTGGAGTAGCACCATGCAGCGAGTGAGCACACACCACGCCCCACGCGGCGCAATAATACGCTCAAGATGGCGCAATGTAGACTCGGCGACGCCCCCCCCCCCCCGACTACCTGTGCCTCTCCTGGAACTTTTTCAGTCGGGTGTGTGCGCCTCTGTGGTAGACGCGAGGAAGAAACGAGCGCGGTGTAGAGGTGTACACCTCAATATCTATGAATCGTTCGAGATGATTTGTGTTATTTGTTGTGTCCCAACTCCTGTACGTACGGAAGACCAGTTCTCAGCACCTGCCGGGGCAACAACACGCAGGGCATTTAAGCAGTGCTTGCTATTTTGCAGCACCGCCTGCGAAAAGGGATCCAGCTGGCCACGCAGGCAGGCAACCGGTTTCAGGTCATCTGCTGTCCACCAACAAGACGACGGCTGTAACAACAGGTTTTCAGGAGCAGACGAGCACCAGAGAAAGTAACAAGCATGAATGGGAAAGGAAGGGAACAGTCTACGTGCACGTTCACGTTGACCGTCTATTGACTTAACACCGTGACACACTTAACGCGGGCAACCTGTAATCAGGGAGGGAGGGAGGGAGGGAGCCAGTAATTTCCTGTTCAGCCCCCCGTGGGAGGGAGCCAGTAACTTCCTGTTCGGCCGGAATTTCAATCAAAATGCTGCACATGGAGAAACAGCTGTCCAGCGGGAAACTAATGATTAAGTCCGGATGACCGCCGTTGGCGGTAAACCGCCTGGTTGAATTCCATGTCAGTGGAACGATGGGAGACCCCCACGGCCACCGTTGGCATGGTATTCGGCCGCGGCCCGTGGTGCGAACCCTTGCGGGCTGCAACATCAGCCGGCAGCCATCTGCCAGCCGCGGCGTCTGCCAGGAGCACGTTCAACAGGGGGTCCTCGGCAGCAGGGGCGGGGGGCGGCGGCCGCGGCAGCGCACCAGAGACGGATGGCATTGATGAACGACGGACGCCGCCAAAGCCTGCAAAGCTGGCAAACGCAGGCTCGGACGCCTGCCTGCCCCCCGCCGACGAGGCCGTCTTCTCGAGCGCCGGCCGCGGCGACGCGCGCGCACCAGAGTGCACAGGAGGAGCAGCGAGGACGCCGAAGGTCCGCGGTCGTCCGCACCCCCGGGGGGAGGAGCGCAGCCAGACATGCTCGCGCCGCGCGAGCGCGGTTAGGCTCTGCCTCGGCTCCCCACGAGGCTGGCAGCCCCGAGGAGAAGTGCGTCGCGCGCGTCCGCACCGGCGCCACCCCCCGCGGGAGAAGGAGCGCCTGACATGCTCGGGCCACGTGAACGCGGCCACGCAAGCGAGATGGCGGCTGCCCCGAGGAGTGGTGCATCACGAGCGTCAGCAGCGCCTCCGGCGTCGCCAGTGCCCGACATGCTCGTGCTTTGTGGCCACGTGGAGCCCCTGGAGCACGCCTGCTCCACCGGGCTGACGACACCCGCAGCCACGGGTGCGAGAGCATCGGCCCGCACCCGGGCGCCACCGCCCGCGTCTGCCATCTCACCGACCATGCTCCTTGACCGGAAGCCCGAACGAACGGCACCATGGCCGACTGGGCTGGCGGGCGCCACGGGGACGTGTGCGCAGCTGCTCACGTGAGCAATGTGCACACTCTCCCGCAGCTGCTGCTGCTGCTGCATCGACCCCCCAGAGCTCGAGTGCCTGTGTGCTGCCGAAGGACTGCCAGATGGGCTCAGCGGGGGGGCGAGCATGTGCGCATTGTGCGCGCCACCGCCACCAACGCTCGTGCGCGCCGGGGCGTCCAGCCCCGCGCGTGCGCGACGCTCGCATGTGCTGGGGCTCCCAACTCCGCCTGCGGTGCTGAGGTGGTGGTTGATGGGGGGGCTGGGGCTGCTCGTTCGGGCCCCCAAGCGACTGACCGCAGTTTCTGCTGCTGCTGTGGCTGCTGATGTTGCTGCTGCTGCTACCGCTGCTCCCTGCTGCAGTGGTTGCCACCGCCACCACTGCCACCGCTGCCTCCTCGGCAGCACGCATGCCTCCAGATGGGTCCCTGTCACCACGCAACGCCGCGCGTGTGAGCGTCGGGGACCCCGATCCCGCCGGGGCACCGAGTGTCTGCTCCTGCGGCTGCGGTGGCGGCGTGGCTGGCGCGCGCCACGCGTGGTTCCCGATGGCGAAGCGCATCGCAAGCTCAGAGGGGGACTGTGCGGCAAGCACGGTGGTTGCGGGTGCGGTGGCACACTGAGGGGGGGCTAGGGGGTGCGGGCTTTGCAACGAGGCGCACGCGCTCGGGCTACTTCCCGCAGGGGGCTGCTGCTGGTGGCCGCCCCGTGAAGGAGTTGGCATGCTGCCACCATCGGCGCTTGCACGCAGCACGCACGCCGCGGGGCGGTGGCGGTGGCGGCTGCCGCCGCCGCGCGCGGGCTCGACAGCGGCAGCGGCGCCGGCGGCGGCGGCGGCGCGCAGCGGGCCGATCGACAGCTCATGGTTGGCGCTGCCGCAGACACCCGCCCCGGCGACCGTCAGCGCCAGCCGGCCGCGCATCACCTTCTGCACGGCCACCGCCAGAGCTGCCGCTGCGGCTGCCCCCGGCACAAACCGCGATGCCGACACTCCCCACGCCCTCTGCGGCCCCGTTGGCTGCGGCGCCCCCGCGCGCAGAGAGGCGAGCGCTGTCTCCGGCTCACGCTTGACGAGGATCTCTGTCGCGCGCGGGAGCGCGGCCGCGGCCTCCTCTTCCTCCTGCTGCACCTGCCGTGCCAGCCCCTCTTCCTGCCCCTCCCTCGCAGGTGACCAATCGTCCACCGACCCCGACCCCCCGGCGCTGGCGGCGCGCGATGCTCGCACAAGGAAGTCCTCACAGTCCCACTCTTCCCTCTCCTGGCCCGTCTCCTCCTCCAAACTCTCCTGCTACTCCGCCTTGCCGTCGTCCTCCTCCTGCACCTCCACATCGTTGCCAGCGTCCCGATGAGACTTTCGGTTGGCGGCCGCGACCGCCGCCGCAGCTGCTCGTAGCTGCGCAGGGGCGATGCAACAGTGTGTGTGTGTGTGTGTGTGTGTGTGTGTGTGTGTTTGTGCATGGAAGTGCGTATGTGTTGGTGCGCGGATGCAACCGCCACCACTGCTCGCAGCTGCGCAGGGGGGTTGCAACAATTGGAAAGGGGAGGTTCCGCGTTGGCTGCGTGTGCAGTGTGTGTGTGTGCGTGTGTGCGTGTGTGTGTGTGTGCGTGTGTGTGTGCGTGTGTGTGTGTGTGTTTGCGTGGGAGTGCGTATGACACTCAACCCTGAACCCTAAACCTCTGACACTTTTAAGTTAAAATCCCAACACTAAACTATAAATCCCAAATCCTAATGCAACCCGCCTCAGCCTTCACAAAATTGTAAGCAGCTGCGCTTGATGATTATAAGCCCTGACACTCAACCCTAAACCCTTCACCCGACCCTTTAGAAACCCCAACCCCCCTAAACCCTTAACCCCGTAAACCCTAAACCCTAAAAGCTAAACCCTAAACCCAAAACCCTAAACCCTAAATCCTGACCCTGAACCTTTAACTTCAAACCCTATGGCAACCCACCTCAGTCTCCAAAAACTTGTAAGCGGCTGCGCTCGATGATACTGAACCCTGACACTAAACCCTAAACCCTGAACCTCTGACACTTAACCTGAACTTTAAACCCTAAACCCTAAACCTTAACCTAAACATAAAACTTGACCTAAACCCAAAACCTTAACCTTAACCCTGAACCTCAAAACCATAAACCCTTTACCCTAAACCTTAACCTTAATCTTGAACCCTGAACTCTATGCTACCCACCTCAGCCTCCACAAACTTGTAAGCGGCTGCGCTCCATGATCGCGTCTCCTGCACCGCCATGCGCTGAGCAAAGGCCACAATGCCTGTGTGTGTGTGTGTGTGTGTGTGTGAGTGGGCCTCTCTCTCTCTTTGTCTTAGTTTGCATCTCTCAATTGCACTCTCCCTTGCTCTGTCTCTCTCTTCTGATACCTGGCTGCAAAGCCTCGTGCAGCGCTTTCCACACATCTCCTCTCTCTGTCGCTCTCCGTTCTCTCGCTGTCTCTCTCTCTCGATGTCTCTTTCTCTATATATCTGTCTCTCTCTCTGACTACCTCCCTCTCTCCCTGTTTGTATCTGTCTCAATCTCTCTCTCTCTCTCTGTCTCTCTCTCACACACTCTGTTTCTCTCTATCTCTAAAACTCAAGCCTGTAGTCAGCCTGTAGCACTCCACCCTCAAACCATACCTGGCTGCATTGCATCGTGCAGTGCCTTCCACGCGATGTGCTCAGCGCCGCGCTGCTCACGCGCCTCGAAGTGCTTGGCCCACCTGCGTGTGTGTGCGCATGTGTGTTTGTGTGTATGTGTGTGTGTACATGTGTGCATTTGTGTGTGCACCGTCATGCTCGTGCCCTCCAGTGCCACTACTGAAACACGCACGCAAACACACACACACACATACACACACACACAAACGCACATACGCACCTTTCCATCACTTCCTCCATCCTGCGCGTGCCCTCCAGCGCGGCCCTCTTTTCCAGCGCCTCCAGTCGTACAGCTGCGGCCGTCGGCAGCTTCCCTCGAATGCCAGAGCTGTGTCCGTGCCGGTAGGTCATGGTGCCAAACATGCTGGGACTGCAGAGTTTTAAAGTGCGCAAACGTTTGAGGAGATCAAAAGAGAGAGAGAGAGAGGGAGGGAGAGAGGGAGAGACAGAGAGGAAGAGAGATACATAGAGAGATGGGACAGGGGGGTGGGAAAGGGTCCCTCGGACACCGTTGCTGTGGCTGTGCTGATATGTCAAATGGGCTAGGACTGCGGAACAAAGAAGTGCGTGAGTGAGAGAAGGACCGAAGGAGAGGGAGAGACAGTGGAGGTTGGGGTCGCAGGCACAGGCACCCCCGTGCCCCCGTGCACGCTGACTGTCGTTCGACATCATGCCGGTGCAAGCGGGCGTCCGTCACCTCGTCCACCTTGAACATCACTGCAGGGATTTTAACCCCGTTTTTACAGTTTGTACATGTCCGTGCCCGGAGGACCCCGGGGCGTGAGTTAAGGCCTAGACTACACGTCTAGGGAAGCTCTACTAGTAGAGCCCGCAAGGCCACGCAGCGCGCCAGGCTACCAGATTTCAACCCAGACCCAATCGCAGATGCGGATCACACCTGTCCCGTGCACGCGGGCGAGAGGGTTTTTGGAACACAGAATTGCACATCAATGTGAGTGAGAGAAGGACCAAAGTAGAGGGAGGAAAAGTAGGGGTAAGGATCACAGGCACAGGCACGCACCTGTCCCGCGCACGCGGGCTGCAACTCAGCATCGTGCCAAAGCACAGTCAAAGGGGCCGCGGGCTTGGATTTTAAGGGTTCCCGGTCCAGGGCCGAGGGTTGAGGGGTTACGGGTGAGGGTTGAAGGGTTTCGAAACCCTACTTAAGGGTGCGAGTTTCAGTGATTCAACAACCACACACATCGGATTGCAGCATGCACATTGCTGACAGCGCACACGGGCTACCATTGCCTGGGAGCCGGCTGGTCAGTAATTTCCTTTTCGGCTCAACACAGCAATTTGGCAGTATTCCGGCTGTACTTTGACCTCGCATACAACTCAACCCATCCAGTGGATTTTTAGTCTGACAAGCCCACCAACAGAGCACGTCAAGGGCACTCAAATGACCTATGTGTGAGGACAAACAGTCATCGGGAGGTCAACGGTTAACGCAGTCAAAGCAAAATCTGGCTGTGGAATAATTCATTTAAACCCTGAAAAGGAAATCACTGCGGCTGGTTGAAGGGTGCAGAGTTAAGTTTCCAAGCCCTGAAATTTGAAGGGTTTGGGGTTTGGGGGTTCTTAAAGAGATCATGGGGTTCAGGGGTTTACCCAAAAAACATATGGTTTGCCAGTTTAGGTACGCACCTGTCCCGCGCACGCGGGCTGCCGTTCGGCGTCGTGCCGTAGCGCCAGGCGCGGAACGCGCGCTGGATTGTGACCGCTGCGCGGTGGTGTGCCATTTGCTCAACCAAGAAGTTGACAGCCCTGCGGGAAAAAGAGAGGTGTGTGAGTCACGGTGGTGGCGCGCGCAGTCTGTGCAACCAGGAAGGCTGGTAAGCTGGCTGCGTGGCCTTGCGGGCTCTCCTAGTAGAGCCCCCTTAGACGTGTAGTCTAGGCCTTAAATCACACCTCGGGGTCCCCCGGGGTCCTAACGCGTACATGTAAAACCTGTTAAACCACCCAGGAACTCTACTGGTCTGTGGAGTGGAGGAAGTGGATGTACTGGTCTGTGGGATGCAAAGAGGAAGGGGAAGGGGGAGGGAAGCAGGGGGGGGGGGACATGTGCACCATGCGGTGGCGCGCAAGGGTCACGTGGTCGCCGCGCGTGTGGTGGCGCGCCATCTGCACGACCAGGAAGTCGACCGGCCTGTGGGTGATTCTACAGAAGAGTGTGCGCGTGTGGGGGGAGAAGGTGCATGTAGGTCATGCGGTGGCGCGCGCGGGGGTGCGTGGCCGCCGCGCGCGCGTTGGCGTGCCATCTGCATGACCAGGAAGTGAACCCGCCTGTTGGTGATTCGACAGAAGAATGTGTGCGTGTGGGGAGAGGGAGTGCATGTGGGTCACGCGGTGGCGCGCGAGTGGTTGCGTGAGTGCCGCACGGTGTCGCGCCGTTTGCTCAACCAGGAAATCGACAGCCCTGCGGCAGAAAAGGGGGGGGAAGGGGGCGTGGAGGTACATGTGGGTCACGCGGTTGTGTGCGCGGGGGCGCGTGGTTGCCGCGCGTGCAGTGGGGCGCCATCTGCGCGAGAAAGAAGTCGAAAGGCCGCGTGCCGCCCCACTCCACCTCCCCCTTAAATTTTAGTAAATGGTAGTAACTGTCACAGTACCATCGGCTTTCCAGCGAAGGCTACCTTCTAGTCCTAGTACCACCGCCTAGACCCAAGTCCAGCTCTGGTCCTCACAATTACTTATGACGGGCGGTCGCCACCAGCCGGCTGCCAGCCAACTTGTAGTCCTAAGAAACAAATAGAGCTTCTATGTGACGCCTAAAAAGTACACGGCACTAGCAAATAGACACTACCAGCACAAAGGCAATACCATCACACAAAAACTCACCTCATCAGCGACGCATCTGCGAGGCGCCCCTGTGCGTGCACACACACAGTCGGGCATGGGCAGAGTGTGTGAGTGTGTGTGTGTGTGTCTGTGTGTGTGTGCATGGGTGTGTGTGAGGCATCAGCATGGCCCGACGTGGCGCGTATTGTTGCATTGCTGCCGCAAGTCCCTTGCATGCACTCACTGGCAAGGGTAGTGTGTGTGTGTGTGTGCACGTGCGTGCATGTGAAAAGGGGGGGTTGCTGCCCGGCCTGTGCTCGCATGTGAACACACACACACACACACGCGCAGGCATGGGCAGTGTGTGTGTGTGTATGTGTGTGTGTGTGTGCGTGCGTGCGCATGTGAAGGGGGGGAGGAGAGCCTGCGCTCACAAACATGCGGGCATGGGCAGAGGGTGTGTGTGCATGCGTGTGTGTGTGTGTGCGGGTGTGCACGTGTGTGTGGTGGGGGGAAGGGGGGGGGGCTGCTGCACATTCATGCATACACACACACACCTCTCGTGCTCCTCCGTTTGCCTGCTTGGCCTTGGAAGCATCGATGCTAAGCGCTGAATCGTCGGGCGCCGTCCGAGCCGACCAGTCGTACCCAGCATCCGCTCCACTGCTTCTGCCTGCAGGTGTGTGTGAGTGTGTGTGTGTGTGTGTGTGCATTTGCGTGTGTGCAGATTGTCAGTACCATTGCTACCAACGGTGCCGATGCACGCGCTGCGCAACCACACGTACACACATGCACACGCACTCACCCACCCACCGACACACGCCGACACATTCCAAAATCTCAACTCCTATGGCGTGCAAGTCAAGGCGGTCATAACGCCCGAGGCGGTCGGGGGTGCGCCTCGGGCGGTGGTGGGAGCCTACGACGATCGGGGGTGCGCCTGATGCGGTCTCGGTGCACCTGATGCGCCGCCTTATCCACGCAAGCGAAGGCGCCCCCCGAGGCGCCGCCTGGGGCGTTGGGAATGTGGTAGGGCGGGGTGAGGAAGGTTGGAGGTCCCGCAAGGCCTCGTCTGAGAAGACCTGCAGCGTGCAGCAGTGATGTCCTGAGCGCCCCCGCAGCCCCCGCAGCCCCCCCTGCGGAGACAAACCGGGAAATTCGGGGGGAAACTGCGGGGGGGTGAATCGCGGGAATTTCGCTCTGGGAAGTGTGAAATTCGACGATTTTCCACGGAAAAGCGACGCCTACGGGGGGAACTTCGACACGTTCCCTCCTGTGTTGCGGGGGCAGGCAGGACATTCTTAGTTTCCGTAATGACACCACTGAGCGAGCAGCCCCCCCCCCCCCACCCTTCGCCCCCCACACACACACCCAATGCACCCAACCTTTTGCAAGAGCGATTTCGGGGAAAAGTGGCGATTGGGGCGCCTGACCGGATGCCACTGCGGGCGAGCTAACCACGCACAAAGCCTGAGCGTTCATTTGACTGTTACTTACCTTGTGCGGGGAGAGGGGGGGCTGTGATCAGCAGTGCTTCAGCACCCAGCCAGGCCCTTGCCACCATCGCCCATGCACCTAATGCACACTACCCGGGATCTTTGTATCGGTGACACATATCTCCACACTTGTCACTACTGGGAGGGGGCATCGGTTCAGCAAGGGGAGGGCACAAGCAAGAGGAGCAGCGCTCCTCAGCTGAGGGGCAGCCGGCAGCCGCCTGTCTGTCCGTCTTCCGCATCAAGACCTCTGCCACAATTCCTCAGTTTCTTACATCATGGTTCTAGCCATATGCACCCCCAGTCTGATGTGCAGGGGGCAGTATCGGAAGTGTGGACGCATATCTCAGCTGCTCACACTCCCGCGAGAATTCCTCAGCTCGCACGTGGCGGTTGGCGAGGGTAGCGAAGGCCACCCACCACTTGGGCAGAGTCAGCAAGCATGTCAGAGGGAGCACCACCGTCCCCAGATGGCAAGATAGACTACCCGCCCGAACGCGTTGGCCTTGCATTTGGACTTGTGATCGCGGCCGGCGCAGCGACATCTGTTGGCGCGGGTGAGTTTGCAGGCGTGCGTGGCGGGTCTCTCTGCACACGCAGAGAGGCGGGACGCATGCATGGATGGTGCATCCTTGCATGGGCCCCAAGCGCACCCGCCCCACCCCCGTAGCCATGGCCTTCTGCGTGAAGAAGACAAACCACGCTGTCATGGCGGCAGCGCTCGGCGTAAGCGCAGGCGTCATGCTGTGAGTTGGCGCATGGGGAAACGCCTTTTGTTTGCAGCTCCCTCCTGTGTCCGCGAGCAAGGGCCACACCACTGTCACCTCGCACCAAAGCACGCGGGGGAACCATGCAGCGATATCCTGGGGCTGGCGAAGTAAGATGTTTAGTCACAACATTTTCGCGCATCTGGCTCCATCCAGCGCCCTGCGCATGCCGCAAGGTGGGCAATCGCCCGGCGTATTCACACGCGAGGTGGCCCCACAGATATGGAGGGAGGGGAGGACACGGGGCCGACGCCAGGCGGCGTGAAGATAGCAACTGATTCATTCGACCATTACGTGTCGTACGTCGACCCTGGTGACATGGCGCGCTTGGCCGAGCCTCAAGGTGTAATCGCATCTGCTGGCACGTATTGCAGCTGTCAACGGACAGGACCAGGGCAGTTGGTGTGCATGCGCATGGGACGCATGGGACGGCTCGCGCCCGCCTAGTGACGGCCCGCCTCCTGGGTCCTAGCCTGCCTCTATTGCCATGACTGCTGGTGTTTATGCCCAGGGGTTGGTTGCAGGCAGGGGTTGCGTGCTGGGCGTGCACATGGAAAATTGTCCAGGCTGGCCTGCAGTTGTTGCGAGCTACGCCATGTGATTTCCTGGTCTTCCTACCAATTACCTCTTAGCTTGCCTACCTTCCTACCAACTACCTACTAGCTCAGCTGAGCCTGCCTGCCTACCGTCCTACCAACTACCCACTAGCTCACCAGTAGTAAGGGATTTTGCCCTGCGGGAAAAAAAAATTAGGGACCACGCCGGCAAGGCAGCGACAAAGTACACACAATTTATCGATCTCCGGTAAGGGGGAGGCCGATAAGGCAAGGCGGCGCCTGAGGCGATCGTGGGTGCGCCTCAAGCGGCGCCTCAGGCGGTCGGAGCGCCTGAGGCGCCGCCTGATCCGCGCAAGAGAATGGGACGCCTGAGGCGCCGCCTCAGGCGTTGTGAATGTGGTAGGGACGGGAAGGCTGATGCAAAAGTGAACAACAAGCCAGGGATCATGAGATTGACCAGCAAGACAGAAGGAACTCGCACAACCGACGGCAACCCTACCGCAGCCCCATCGCCTGATCCGCGCAAGTGAATGCAGTCATAACGCCTGTGGCGGTCGGGGTTGCGCCTTGGTGGCGGTGGTCGGCACCTAAGGCGGTCGGGTTGGCGCCTGAGGCGGTCAAGATGACTCCAAAGGCGGCGCCTGGTGCGATCGTGGGTGCGCCTGAGGCGGCGCCTCAGGCGGTCGGAGCGCCCGAGGTGCCGTCTGATCCGCGCAAGTAAATGCGCCGCATCAGGCGTTGGGAATATGGTAGGGCCTTGCAAGCCCTTGAACCTCGCAGCAGCGTGCCCCACCACATTCCCAACGCTTGAGGCGGCGCCTTCACTTGCGCGGATCAGGCAGCGCCTCAGGCGCGCCAACCGCCGCAGGCGCTCCGGCTGCCTGAGGCGCAACCCCGACCGCCTCAGGCGCCATCCCGACCGCCTCAGGCGCCTACCACCGCCTGAGGCGCAACCCTGACCGCCTCAGGCGTTGTGACCGCCTTCACTTGCGCGCATCAGACGTTGGGATTGTGGTAGGGGTGTGAGTTGGCCACGAGCACACACACACACACACACACACAAAACACCCCCAAGCATACTATTTGTGCTTACAAAAACAAATATATAGGTTTCAAAAACACACACGCACACGTGCGCACGCACGCACACAGCTACGTCTCGTTCGTCGAGATCTTCACGAGCAAAAGCATCCAGGGGTTCGAGCGCGCCGGGTTTCCGGCCAACAAGGCGTACCAGTACGCAACGCTGTCGTTTTTTGCTGGTATGCTGATCACGTGGCTGCTCGACCTGATCTGCCACGGACTGATTCACCTACAGGTGTGGGGTTTAGCCGAGCCAAGCTTTGAGTGCCAAGCTGTGCGTGCCATGCTATGTGCCAGCTATGTGTGCCAATGCCATGCCATGCGTGTGCTGTGTGCCAATGCCATCCCATACCCATGCCATGTGAGCCAATGCCATGCTGTGCCAATGCAGTGTGCCAATGCGATGTGCCAATGCGAGGTCCATGCGGTGTGCCATGCGGTGTGCCAATGCCATCATGCTGCGTGCGTGCATGCAACTCACTCGCCTCACCCTCTGCCGATGCCACCGCACCCACTGCGCAGGACTACTTGCAGGCGCGGAAGGAGATGCGGGAAGGGAGCGTGGAGGCCAGCAAGGTTGAGGTGGGTCTTGATGGACTTCACAGTCTGCCCTCAGTCTGCCCTACCACAATCCCAACTTCTGAGGCGCGCAACTGAAGGCGGCCATAACGCCAGAGGCTGTCGGAGGTACGCCTCAGGCGGTGGTGGGCGCCCAAGGCGGTCGGGGTGACACCTAAGGCGGCGCCCCAGGCGATCAGGGTTGCGCCCCAGGCGGCGCCTCGGGCGGGCGGCGCGCCCGAGGCGCCAACTGATCCGCGCAAGTAAAGGCGTCGCCGTAGGCGTTGGGAATGTGGTAGGGCGGCCCACCGCCGGCGCGACCTCGCCGCGTACGTGCACGCGCATATACCAGTGATTCCCCTGCAAGCCGTATACCGCTCGGGGCCGGATCTCCCATTTCCAAGAAAACCACCCCACACTTGGTGGGAGAGGGCGTGGATGGGGGCGTTGGAAAGCTCTCACCGAGAGCAGCACAGCGGCACGTGTTGCGTGCACACCTGCTATGTATTGCGCCTGGTATGAGCGGTCAAAGTTCCTTGAGCCGGGGAAAAACGAATCACTAAAATCCTTCCCAGGGACCACTGGCACATACATGCACGCACGCGCACATCACAAGCGCACGCACATGTCACACGCACACACCCATTGCGCGCGCACACGCATAAAACAATCGCTCGCGCCCGCGCACGCACACACACGCGCGCGCACGAAAAACGCACACGTCCCACGTGTCCCACACAATCGCACGCAGGGCTCGGCGCTCTCTCGCGTGACAAAGAACTCAGACACGGACCTTGAGATGGCCGCCGCTTGCGCGCAGTCCGCCGCCGCCGCCGCTGAAACGGGTACGGAGGTCTAAGGGTGTGTTCCCACTCACGACCTTTAAGTTCGTTCTAGCCTGGAAGAAGGGTGGGGAGCGACTTTGACTAAAGCGTTCTCGACGTCAGAGACGCTAGCGACGTTGACTAAACGTCGGCTGTGACTAGAAGAAAAAATAATTCTTCTAGATTGCTTAGGGGGCCGCTCGGGGGCCCTCCAGCGCGACTAAAAAAGAGTCCAAGTGGGAACACATCATAAGGTTCCAAGGGAGGGTTGGCTTTCTTGAATTTGAAAATAGTTGGCGCCAGTTTTAAAACTCCGCCAAGTTTGAGCTCCCCTAGCATCCGCCTGGATTCGAATTGGAACAATCCAAGATCACCAGCAGGTAGCCTGAAGTGTCAGCTGTCCAACAAGCCCGCCCTTGTCAGATAGGACTCAGTGTGGCAGCCATGGCATGCAGGCAAAAAAGGGTAAAAAGGTGTCCCGGATCCGGGACAAAACACCCTCTCCCTAACACTAGACAGAGTGGAGGCAGAGCAGGAAGCGCTAGGAACTGATCACTGATCAATAGTAGCCTCTCCGGTGTAGGTCTAGAGACAGGATCCCGAGGGCCTGTGAACCCCGGTCGTGCCCCTACGGGGAGGAAGTCGAATCTGGGAGTCGAGTGACCTGTCTAGCTCCAACCGCGACCCACTCGCCAGCCACCCGTCTGTAGTGCTCGGGCGCTATACGCCGGACAAGGTCGAATACGCTGCCGGTAGGTGCGTCTCACACGACTGTATCATCTATCCATCACTAGGTACTGGCTGGGTTCCCCTTGGGGACAGTTCAGGGAAGTGCTGTGCGAGGGAGCAATCTCGATGGCATTCCTCTTGTTGAGATTAGGTTGATAAATCAGCAGTGTGGCGTCTTAGCTAGGATTCCTTTGGGCCTCACTGCTTAAGTTATATTCGATACTAGTAGGGAGGAGGTCCTCCGCCTCAATCTTTCCTTTGACGCTTCAATAGGCAGTAAAAACCTTGGAAGATTTACAGAAAATCGCCTCACTGGATTTTTTCAACTCGAAAAAGGTGTATTCAAGCAAATTGCCTTCGCCATCAAGTTACGTTCGTTACTAGTCGGCGTCACTGCTAATTTGCCAACCTTGCAGCAGCTGATTCACCAACCTCGCCCCAACAGGCTCACCTGCCGCTGCACGAACGGGCGCTGCGGGACGAGGCCTCGAAGAAGGCAGCGTGGTGGTGCACTTCGACAAGTCTGACGCGCGACCGGTGGCAGCGCTCACGCACACGGACTCGTCGACGACGCTTTTGCACGGTGCGGGCGGGGTGGCCGCCGAGGCGTCGGACGAAGCAGGGTGTTCGGGCGGTGGCGCCGCGGGGGGGCGCCACGCGGCGGCGACGACGGCGGCGCAGCGGCACGCGCCGACGTGTGTGCAGGTAAATCCTCAACCCTACAACGCGAATAACAACCCTGAACCTACTGGGGGTTGCACGTCGCGGGCGGGGTGGCCGCCTAGGCGTCGGACGAAGCAGGGTTTCCGGGCTGCGGCGCCGCGGGAGGGACGCCACGCGGCGGCGCCGACGTGTGTGCAGGTAAAGCCTACAACCCTACAATATGAATAACAACCGTGAACCTACTGGAGTGGCCGTCGCGCTGTGGGACGAAGCAGGCGAGCAGCAGCGGGCGACCGCACACATACACACACACACACATTTGCCTCCCCACCACCACCACACACGCGCACACGCAACGTCGGTCACTAGAGCTCGAGCGTCACTCGGCGCCGCACTCTCCGCGCGTGCACACGCGCACACACACACACACACACACACACGCACACATGTGCCCCACCCCACCACCACACACACGCACACGCAGCGCCGGTCACTCGAACTCGAGCGCCACTCTACGCCGTACCCTCCGCGCACACACACACGCACGCACGCACACACACGCAGCGCCGATCCCTCGAGCTCGAAAGCCACTCGGCGCCGCACTATCCGCGCACGCGTACACACACACACACACACATGTTGCTTCCCCCCCACCACCACACACGCGCACACGCAGCGCCGATCACTCGAGCTCGATCGCCACTCGGCTCCGCAGTCTCTGCAAGTGCACACACACACACACACACACACACACGCACACACACACCCGCACGCGCATCGCCGGTCACTGGATCTCGAGCGCCACACTAAGCCGTACCCTCCGCGCGAACCCACGCACACACACGCACACACACATACACACGCAGCGCCGGTCACTCGAACTCGAGCGCCACTCGGATCCGCACCTTCCGCGAGCGATGGGCACGGCCGTTCACTCGATTTCAACGGGCAACGCAGCCGGCTCATCGGCGCAAAACGGGGGGGGCTTTTGTGGCTTTGCCATCGCACTCCCGTGTGGCGGTGGGTGTGCGCGGACCGTGTGTGTGTGTGTGTTGGCGGTGTATGTGTGTGCGTGCGTATGTTTGTGTGTGTCACACCCTGCTATGTGTGTGTGTTTCGTGCGTGTGTGTGTGTGTGTGGCATGCGGCGGCTTCTGCGGTTTCGCCATCGCACTCCCGTGTAGCGGTGGGTGTGCTAGGCGCGCGTGCCTGCGTGCGTGCCTGCGTGTGCGCGTGTGCGCGCACACGCACACACATGCAGACACACAAACAAACACCCGTGCACACGCACAGACAGTCACACACACGCACACACACACACACGCCCCCCCCCCTCCCACACACACACACGCATACAGGCGGCAACGAGAAGTGTGGAGGAGGCGCGACGGTGATGGGGCGAGGAAGTGTGGAGGGCCCGGCGCCGCCGCTGTCTCGACCACACAGCCACCACCACCACCACCACCACCAGAAATCGGAAGCAGCGGTGGGTGTGTCGCAGCTGTGTGTTGTGTGTGTGTGTGCATGTGTGTGTGTGTGTGTGTTGCCCAACTGATGCTTACAGTTACAGTTACATGGCATTCCAGCTAAGACAACACTAGTCCTACTGCCACCGCCCTGTGAAGGACGATAGCCACCAGCCGGTTACCTGCCGTCTAGACTACCGCTCCCGCCGGCTAGTTTAGACCCAAACAAGTCCCTGAGGGACATGTCTGGCAAGGAGCGTATAGGAAAGGACCGTCCTCCTCCTGGCCTTTGAGGCCAACCACGCCGGCTGTGCCAACTGGCGGCGCTGAAGCAGAAAAGTCCCCGCCTGGCATGGTGCATGGTTGTCCAACTCCATGCATGGGGCTCTGCCTGCGCCCCATGCGTCATGCATGGCCAGGTCCCACCCTCCAGGGGGGCCTGGGCAAACAGAGTCGTCATGGCAGGCTGCCTGAAGACCAATGCCGACGCCAGTCACCGGCAGACGAGTGCCCCCGAGGGTGAGCGCGGTGACAAACGCTGCGATGGTGAAGCGGATAAACTCTGTTGTTGCCTCGGCGGTCACCACCGCTGAAGCCCTGATGGTAGCTCGCCCCCACGAGCAGCCATCTTGACCGATGTCCAGCATGCATTGACGGGCGCCAGCTCCTCCGCTCGTCGATCAACTCGTCGAGATCGGTGCCGCATGGCGTCCTGCATGGGAGGAGGATAAGGGCCGTCTCCCAGCACGGGTCGCGGCAGCGCCGCGGCTACTCGCCAAGCCATGACAGCGCCGGGCAAGCCGCTCCTGTAGTTTCCACCGAGGGACAGTCTAGCAGGAGCCAGGCCAGTCGTATTTTATCCCGCTCGTCAGCGGCACGGAGATCCTAGTCACCAGCAGCGCCGCATTGCAGGGTCCAGGGCTCGGCGACGAGAACGCGCCTCCGTTAATCGAGCCCCTACTAACTGATGCCCCTACTAACTGATACCCCTACTAATTGATGCTTACTGCTGCACAACTCCTGCATAGCTGCTGCCTAGCCGCTGCCTAGCTGCTGCCCAGCTGCTGCCTAGCTGCTGCCCAGCTGCTGCCTAGCTGCTGCCTAGCTGCCGCCCAGCTGCTGCCTAGCTGCTGTCCAGCTGCTGCCCTACTGCTGTCTAGCTGCTGCCTAGCTGCTGCCCAACTGCCGCCCAACTGCTACCTAGCTGCTTCCTAGCTGCTGCCAAGCTGCCGCCCAGATGCTGCCTAGATGCTGCCCAGCTGTTTCCTAGCTGCTGCCTAGCTGCGGCCCAGCTGCTGCCTAGCTGCTGCCTAGCTGCTGCCTAAGCAGCTTTGCAAGCCACCAAATGTGATGAATGCATGCAAGCCACAACATGTGCTGTTCTCTGTGTGCCATGCGCCATGCAGGAGTGCGATTATTGCGGGGGAGGCGACACGCACGCTGGCCCAGACACTGCCAAGCCACCCAACAAGCAAGCAAGCCACCCAACAAGCAAGCAAACATGATGAATGCATGCACGCCATGACATGTGCTGTTCTCTGTGTGCAATGCAGGAGCGCGATTCGTGTGAGGGAGGGGACGTGCACGCTGTCCCAGAAACTGCCAAGCCGCCCAATATGCAAGCAAGCCACCACGCATGACGAATGCAAGCCATGACATGTGCTGTTCTCTGTGTGGTGTGTGCCCATGCAGGATTGTGAGTACTGTGGGGGAGGCGATGCGGACCAGGTGCAGCGCATCGAGCGACAGGAGGCGCCGCAGGAAATTGGGGACGGCATCGCGCAGGTACGTGTGTGTGGGGATGAGACAGAGATAGGGGGAGAGAGAGAGAGGGAGGGAGAGAGAGGGAGAAAGAGAGGGAGAAGAGGGAGAGAGAGGGAGAGAGAGACAAACAAACACACACACACACTCACACGCGCGTGCATGCACACACACAAGTGCGCGCAAACACATGCACCCACTCTCCCCCACCCCACCCCACCCCACACACTCTCGCGCAGATTCTAGCCAATGACACACACTTCTCGTTAAAGAAACTGGGCCTCCTGACAGTTCTGGCGATCGGAATGCACAACGTGCCTGAAGGGCTAGCGACGTTCATTGGCACTCTGGCAGACCCGACGGCAGGTGCGTGTGTGGTGGGGGGGGGGGGCGTGTGTGTGTGCGTGTGTGTGTGCGCTCGTGTGTGTGGGGGGGTGTCTGTGTGTGTTTATGCATGTATGTGTGTATGTGCGCGTGTGTGTGCGCGCGTGTGTGTGTGTGTGTGTGTGTGTGTGTGTGTGCGTGTGCGTGTGCGTGGGTGGGTATGTGAGCAACTGGGGGCAGGGTCCGCTTGTGAGTGAACCAGGAGGTCAGGGGGTTCCGCTCATTCTACACTCAACACAAATACAACACCTGGACCACACAGGGGTAGTACCTCCACCCCACACCTGCATCCGACACCCGCCTCCGCAATCCCCAGGTGTCGCGATTGCCGTCGCGATCGCGCTCCACAACATCCCGGAGGGCATCGTCGTCGCGATGCCAATCTACATGGCAACAGGATCTAAGTGGAAGGCGTTCTTCTGGGCGTCGATGTCGGGCCTTGCGGAGCCGATCGGGGGCCTCATTGTGAGTCTCACGTTTCATGTCACTCGCTCCCTCGCTCCTGCGCTCCCTTACCCCCTCCCTCGCTCATTGTATCCCTCGCTCCCTCGCTCCCGTGCTCCCTCGCTCCCTTGTTCCCTCTCTATCTCCCTCCATCCCTCTCCCTTCCTCTCTCTCCCTCTCTCCCTCCCTCTCTCTCCCTCGCTCCCCCGCCCCCTCGCCCTCTCTCCCTCTCGCTCCCTCCCTCTCCCCCCTCCCTCCCTCGCTCCCTCGCTCCCTCTCTCTCCCTCTCTCGCTCCCCCGCTCCCTCGCTCCCTCCCTATCTCGCCATCGCCCTCCCTCCCTCTCCCTCTCTCTCTCCCTCGTTCGCTCACTCGCTTCCTCGCCCCCCCTTGCTCTCTCGCCTCTCTATCCCCTCTCCTCTCCCTCTCCCCTCCCTCCTCTCCCTCTCCCTCCCTCGTTCGCCCGCTCGCTCGCTCGCTTCATCGCTCCCCTCGCCCCCCCTTGCTCTCCCTCTCCTCCTTTCGACACACTCCCCCCTCCCCTCCCTCAAAACCACTCTCCTAGGGATACCTCGCGCTGCAAGGCAGCCACTTGAGACCCGCTGGTGTATGCGCTCCTGTTTTGCACCGTGGCCTCCTTGCCCCCCCCCCAAACACACACACACATACACTCACACCTTGCCCTCCGACTCACTGACAGTACACACAGAGAAATTGAGAGAGAGAGAGAGGCAGCACACACACACACACACACAGAGACGGAGACAGCACACACACAGACACACAGACACACACACACACACACACACACAGTGAGGAGAGACGGAGACAGCACACACACACACACACACACAGTGAGAGAGAGACAGCCCACCGCACCCACACACACACTCCCCTCTCCTCTCCCCCAATCTCGTTTTTCCAGGGCTACCTCGCGCTGCAAGGCAACGACCTGGACCCACTCACTGACGCGTGACAACCACCTTCACAACCACCTTCACAACCACCTTCACCACCCACAACCACCTTCACAACCACCTTCATAACCACCGTCACAACCACCCACGGCCACCCACCGCCACCCACAACCACCTTCACAACCACCTTCACAACCACCGTCACAACCACTACCCGCCACAGGGATACCTTGCGCTGCAAGGGACAGCCACTTGAGACCCGCTGGTGTACGCGCTCCTGTTTTGCATCGTGGCCTCCTTGCCCCCACCCCACCCCCACCCCACCCCACCCCACACACACTTACCTTGTCCTCAGACTCACTGAGAGTACACACAGAGAAATTGAGAGAGAGAGAGAGGCAGCACACACACACACACACAGACAGAGAGCACACACACGCACAGACACAGAGTGAGAGAGAGAGAGAGAGCACACCGCACCCACATACACACTCCCCTCTCCCCTCCCCCAATCTCGTTCCTCCAGGGATACCTCGCGCTGCAAGGCAGCGACCTGGACCCGCTGGCATACGCGCTGCTGTTCGGAATTGTCGCGGGGATGATGACATGGATCAGCGTGCGCGAGCTCATTCCGACGGCGCTGAAATACGACCCCCAGGTGTGTCGGTTGTTGAAACTGTGTGTGCGTATTGTGTGCTGTGCAGTGTGTGTGTGTGTGTGTATGTGTGCGTGTGTGTGTGTATTTGAGTGGTTGAGATGATGACATGGATCAGCGTGCGCGAGCTCATTCCGACGGCGCTGAAATGCAACCTCCGGTGCGCCTGTCGTTGAGATTGGTCGTGCGTTGAGTGTCGTCCCGCCGCTGCTGACCCTCTGCTCCCCCTCCCTTCAGGATCACTCCACCGCGCTTGGTGTGTTTGCTGGCTTCGTGGTCAAGGCCCCCTGCTGCCGTGGCTGCCCGCCCTCCCCTCCAAACACACACACACACACTCACACACCTCCCCCACACACACTCCCTTCAGGACCGCTTCACAACGCTTGGTGTGTTTGCTGGCTTTGTTGTCATGGCCATTTCGCTGCCGCCGCTGAACCTCCCCCCATCCACACCTTCCCTCTCTTCAGGACCGCTTCACCACGCTTGGTGTGTTTGCTGGCTTCGTCGTCATGGCCATTTCGCTGATCATGTTCACGATTTGAAACCTCAAGAGGTTGTCGTCGCCAGAAGACGATCAGAAATCACAAGAGCCCATCATCAGAGTCGACCATCAGGGACCACCAGGCCATCAGTGGTGAAATACGTGGCCGCGTCGCTGATGACGGTGTTCTCGACATGATTGCAGGTGGCAGGTGGCGGCGGTGTCGGCAGTACAAGAGAAGCTGCTGAGAAGTTGCGGTCCTTAAATGACCGATTTTCCGATCGTGTGTGTCGCGCACCCAACGGGCGGCGTATTGCTGTTGTGACACACTGCACACTACACTGCACACTACAACTGCAGTACAACAGCAGTACAACTGCAGTACAACTGCAGTACAACTGCATCACAGCACAGTACAACTGCAACACTGCACCATACAACTGCGCAGTACCACATAATACAATAATAAAGAGGGTGTGTCGACGTCCACCCGCCCCCCCCTGCTGGCCCCCGATCTCAAAGGGCGCTCCCCGTTTCTCCCAGGGCCCCTATAATCCCCCTCCCTCCCTGGCTAGCCCCGGCCGACCTATATTTGCTCGCTACTGCAAGCAAGCTTGATGGGGGCACCCACGGCGCGTGCCCACTGTGTGCGTGCCGGCGTGTGCAACCATTGGCGCCGCCGGCGTGTGTGTGCTCAACTGTGCGGAGCCGCACGCTGTATTTTTGCGTGCCGTGAAAGCCGACACTGCCTTGGCCACAGAACAGGGGCTGTGGCCTGGGCCGTGGAGTCGCGTCGACTCTGCGCTCCACTCAAGGGTTTAGCAGGGTAAATCAGAGGTTCGTGAAGGACTTTTCGGACATAGCGGGACCGGTATCCGCCGGACACTGCTGTGTCAGCCTTGGCGCAGACTGGACACACGTGCGCACACTACACGCAGCTAGAGGAGTCGTTTCAACATTGAACATTGCGATGTGCCTGTACCTACGCTAGGCCAGGCCAGTCGTACTTTTGCTGGCTTCAGGCGGGGCGGCGGCAAGGACGGGCGGAGATGAGAATCACACCCCTTTTCGTCTTCTCCTGCAGCCAATCCGGAGTGACGTCGTTCCTCGGGAACATTTGGGGATTGGGGGGAACGGGGGTTGCGGTTGAGTGATCCAGGATCCTGCCTCGCTGTAAACAGAGCACGAATGAATGTCCCTCTCTGTTCCCACGAGGCCAGCGGGCAGAGCGACACCGACTGCTTGCATGCCCTGTGCAAGCCCTCTCTAGTCGGAGCGCTCCAAGCTCCAGAATACACAGCCAAGGGTCAAGCACCGCCTGTGTGCCTGGCGCGGCCAACGCACTTCATTGGAAGGCAAGGGGGGGAGCACATGTTCGGCTGGTGTCGCGTCACGCAGCTGGCTGTAACAGTAACGCAGTGTGTGAGCTCTCTCTGGCCAGAGCTTCGAGCTCCAGACACAACACAGCCAAGGACACCGCCTGTGTGCCCTCTGTGCCGGACACACTTCATTGGAAGGCAAGCACATGTGAGGGTGTCGGTTACAGTATCGCAGTGCGCGCGCGTGTTCATGTGTTTTGGAATGCGCAACCTGCAACGCAGCCCTCCCCTCCCCCTACACGGCCTCCGTGCGTCAGCAGTGAGGAGGCATGTCCGTAAAATAGGGCGTCCCTGCTGCCGCCCCACGCCTACACCACACGCAAGACACGCGCGCGCCGGCCACGAACGCGCGCGCGTCTAGGGCCGCCGCCAGTAATCCGCCGCTGCTGCCGTCGGCAAGCCGCAGAAGCCGCCGCCGCCGCGTGCTCTTGGCCTCACCGGGCGCGTCTCGACCGCCACGCCACACGCACGCGCATCAGCCACGCACGCGGACATCAACTGCCGCTGGGGACAATCCGCCGCCGCCGCTCCTGGTAGGCTGGCGCGCTGCGTGGCTTTGCGGGCTCTCCTAGTAGAGCCCCCCTAGACGTGTCGTCTAGGCCTTATCTCACGCCCCGGGGTCCTCCGGGCGCGTGCGTGTAAAACCTGCAAAACCCGCCGAGCGGGACAATCCGCCGCCGCGCGCGCATGGCACCGCCGGGCGCGGACGCATCAACTGGGACAACCCACCGCCGTCAACAACCCGCCGCCGCTGTATCGTGCGCGCATGCCGGGTGACGTCGCCGGGCCAGCTCGTATCAAACGACGCCAGCGCCAATCTGCCGTCGCTGCTGCCGCTGCCGTGCGCGCGTGGCTGCCGCCGCAGCAGACGACTCGCCGCCGCCGTCGTACGCGCATGGCCTCGGGTGGCCTTGTCGGGCGCGCGCATCCACCGCCGCCGGCGCCAATCCACCATCGCGCGCGCGTGGCTGCCGCCGCCGTCGAAAATCCGCCGCTGCCAGAGCGCACGCATGGCCTCGGTTGACCTTGTCGGGCGCGCGCGCATCAACCGCCGCCGGCGCCAGCCATCGCGCGCGCGTGGCTGCCGCCGCTGTTGAAAATCCGCCGCCGCCGTCGCGTGCGCATGGCCTCGGGTGGTCCTTGTCGGGCGCGCGCGCACCCACCGCCGTCGGCGCCAATCCGCCGCCGCCGCCGCGCGCGCACGGCCTCACGCAAGCGCGCACCCACCACGTGCCGCCTAGTTCGTTCCCGGGGGTCCGTCCATCCCGTGGTGAGGGCCGCCCATGCCGTGCGGTGGGCCGCCGTGGAAGCCGCCGCCCGGGGGCCCGCCCATGCCCATGCCCGGCGGGCCACCCATGCCCGGCGGGCCACCGCCCATGCCCGGTGGACCACCGCCCCCACCCATGCCCATCTGGCCGTGGGGGCCGCCCCCGCCCATGCCCCCGCCCATGTTTGGGGGCGAGCCGCTGTGGAAGCCGCTGCCGCGGGGGCCGCCCATGCCGCCCATGCCCGGTGGGCCGCCGCCGCCCATGCCCGGGGGCCGCATGCCGCCCTGCTGGGGGCCGCCCATGCCACCCTGCGGGGCGGCCCAAGGGGTCCCGGTCCAGGGCCGAGGGTTGAGGGGTTACGGGTGAGGGTTGAAGGGTTTCGAAACCCTACTTAAGGGTGCGAGTTTCAGTGATTCAACAACCACACACATCGGATTGCAGCATGCACATTGCTGACAGCGCACACGGGCTACCATTGCCTGGGAGCCGGCTGGTCAGTAATTTCCTTTTCGGCTCAACACAGCAATTTGGCTGTATTCCGGCTGTACTTTGACCTCGCATACAACTCAACCCATCTAGTGGATTTTTAGTCTGACAAGCCCACCAACAGAGCACGTCAAGGGCACTCAAATGACCTATGTGTGAGGACAAACAGTCATCGGGAGGTCAACGGTTAACGCAGTCAAAGCAAAATCTGGCTGTGGAATAATTCATTTAAACCCTGAAAAGGAAATCACTGCGGCTGGTTGAAGGGTGCAGAGTTAAGTTTCCAAGCCCTGAAATTTGAAGGGTTTGGGGTTTGGGGGTTCTTAAAGAGATCATGGGGTTCAGGGGTTTACCCAAAAAACATATGGTTTGCCAGTTTAGGTACGCACCTGTCCCGCGCACGCGGGCTGCCGTTCGGCGTCGTGCCGTAGCGCCAGGCGCGGAACGCGCGCTGGATTGTGACCGCTGCGCGGTGGTGTGCCATTTGCTCAACCAAGAAGTTGACAGCCCTGCGGGAAAAAGAGAGGTGTGTGAGTCACGGTGGTGGCGCGCGCAGTCTGTGCAACCAGGAAGGCTGGTAAGCTGGCTGCGTGGCCTTGCGGGCTCTCCTAGTAGAGCCCCCTCAGACCGATGCACGCGCTGCGCAACCACACGTACACACATGCACACGCACTCACCCACCCACCGACACACGCCGACACATTCACACACACTCACACACACACACACACACCAACACACACACACACACACACACACACACCAACACCAACACTGACACACACACACACACACACACATCGACACACACACACACACCGCCAAAGGCACACACTGACACACACACACACACACACACACACCTCGAGCGTGCCGGCATGCGGGTTCTCTTTACAGTGCAGGAGCCATGCAGCCGCTTGCTCGCTGCGCGTGTGTGCATGTAGTCGATGTTACAGTCCTGGGATGCCTTTTGACGGCGCATTAGACCCTAGCGTGTGCGTTTGTGTGTGTGTGTGTGTGTGTGTGTGTGTGCGGCATGGGTATGTCTCTCTCGCGCTCTCTTTCTTTATATCTCTCCATCTCTCTCTCTGTCTCTCTCTCTCTCTCTCTCTGTCACTCTCTCTCTCTCTCTCTCTGTGTGTGTGTGTGTGCGATGTGTTTGTTGCACGTGAGTGGTGGGTGTTTGGACTCATGCACCATGGTGCTTGCTGTCATGCAGTGATGAGGCCAAGATACCCAATCGTAGTAGTGGATCCCTAAAATGTTGTGGGTAGGCGGTGCAGGACTGCCAGTGACCCAACCAACTGTGTTGACATGACAGATGCAGCACTAGCACGCATTCGACCCTTCCCGCCCTACCGCTCCCGCCCTACTGCCCTCGCGCATTTCAACCCATCGACAAAAGAACTGCTACTAACCAGACCCCCCCCCTCCCCTTCCTGTTCGCTCCCTCGCGTGACGCCAACCCCACTCACGACGTGACAATAGTCTCGCTGCCCAGGTCCAGCGTCACCCTCCCCTTCCTGTTCTGGCGAGTGGCAAAAACCAAGCCCGTCCGCTTGCAGGCTCCCTCGGTCATCGTCGTCGTCAGCAGCACCGAGTTATTTGGTTCGCCTCTCCGCGCTGCGCCTCGTCTGCCTCGCGCCGTGTCAGACCCGTTTGACGAGTCGCAATCTAGGTCGCGTACAGCTAGCGCTGCCTTCACTAGAGGGCGCGCTGCCTTCAGCGGCTCACTACCAACCACCACACTTCCACCACGAGCTCGTGTGTTTGTTAGTGTGTGTGTGTGTGTGTGTGTGTGTGTCTGTGGTAGTGCAGCTCTATCGACTTGCATGCGTGTTTAGCGAAGAGCGTGTACATGGTGCCGGTCAATGGAACAACGGGCTGCAGCCTGCGTTGTGACAGCAGCCACCGCCACGCGCAATTCGGACACCCAGACACCCGGGCAGCCTACAAAAGGGGGGGGGGGCTACAGAAGTAGCCCTGCTAGTTTTTTCGGCCCGTCAGAGCACAGGCGGGCAAGCCCAAACGCACAGCGTGTGGGTGCGAAGGAGACTGAAAAGCAGGCATGAGGCCCACAACAGGAAAGCTACAGTAAAAGCACCATCAGCCCTGAGCACAGCCAACTGCAGTGAGCCCGTGACCACCTGGATGGAATACACACCTTAAGAATGCCCGACCTGCTGCGGCTGCCGCTCCTGTAGCGTCGGCGGAAAGGGAGCCTGTCGCGGCAGGTGCGACGCGTGCCGCATCTGTACGCATCCCCTCTCGCTGCGCCACGTGATGTCCATCCCGGTGGCAGCCGTTTACACTTTTCAGTTTACAGTATACACCCTTGGGGAGTGGGATTGGGGGAGCTGCCTAACAAGGCTGGCTTCCATTGGTGGTAGCCGCCACCAGGCTCCTCCGGATCTGTGACTGGCCTGGTTCGGCCGCTCAGTCTTGGTAGGCTGGCGCGCTGCGTGGCCTGGCGGGCTCTCCTAGTAGAGGCCCCCCTAGACGTGTAGTCTAGGCCTTAACTCACACCCCGGGGTCCTCCGGGTGTGGACGTGTAAACCTGTTTAACCTAGTGCTGCGCAGGCGGTATGGCGCAGGCGGCGCGGCAGACCCACGGGCACGTGGGCGGCGCACGCGCTGCGGTTTGCGGTGGCGGCGGTGCGTCCGCGGCCGGGCTAGCTAGCTCAGGTCAGCTGCTCGCCTCTGTGCTGTTGTGTGCGCGTCGCTCAATGAAGATGCTGCGCTGTACCGTGCCGCGGCAGACCCGCGGGCGGCACGCGCACTTTGGTCGGCGGTGGCGCGCGCGGTGGCGGCGGCGTGGCGGGCTAGTCAGCTCAGGGACGGCAAGTGGAGGGGTGCTTGCAGGCAGCAAGGGCTGTAAACAATCACTGTAGATATCGGTGGTTGCTCAGCCTTCTCAGCTTGAGGGAGTGGGGGGGCGGGCGGGATCCTCCGCCTGCAGGAACACGACTGCAGAGGCTGCTCGCCAAGGTTGACACTCGCCATCCGATCCTATCAGCCGCAACGCGACAGACTCAGCTTACACCACTTGACAACGCCGCTGACTGACAATATCAAGCAACCCTTGTTGAGCAAAGGACAAGCTAGCACGCGCGCTCCTGACTGATGACAGCCCCCAACCCATGCTGCGAAACAGACTGGCTACCACTTTTGCTCCTTCGCACCAACTACACAGCATGCTGCCTCGCCGGCTGCGCTGGTGCACACGCGCTGCGGCATCTCACTCACGCCCCCTGGCGGCACGTATGGCGCAGAAAAGCCCGCGGCGCTGTCAAGTGAGCCACCGGCCTGCAGTTGATTCAACTGAAAGGGCCTGTCTCGGCTCTTGTTATTTTCACACACCCTATTCAACTGGGGGGTTCAGTTGAATCAACACCCCTTTTACAAGAGCATGAAGGACTGACGGGGTGGCCCAGGATGGCCCCCAGGACTTGATGCGGCCCAGAGTTGCAGATTGTGCCGGTGTCAATCCGCCTCTTGCACCTCAAACTTGGCGAGCAGGAACTTGGCGTTTTCATTCATGTAGATGGTGGGCGTCATGGGTTCATAGCGCTCGCCCTCTTGCATGGCAACCGCGTCGCAGCCGCCAAAGGTTGTGAAGAACGTGTCGCTGCACCATCTGCCCTCCACTGCCTCTGGGCAGTCATCACAGAGTCTGGTGCACGGCTTGCAGTTGACCTCAGTGGACCTCAGCGCAGCCGCAATCTCCGTTTCATCAGCCACCTCAGTTGCATTCGCCGGCTCGTGAGGCGGCAGCTGCAGCTCGCAGCGCTGCACGGCCGTCGGTTCACGCATCATGTAACGACCACCACGACCCGAATCGAGCCTGTACCCATTCTTCCAGCAGTCGTCAGTTGCCGACAGTGCCTTGAACACGGTGCGCACCACCTTGCCCGGCCGACGGCCCAGCGACACAACTTGGCCGGCGTACCCCCCCCACTGCGTATGCCAGTGGTCAGCTGACGCCATATCGATGACTGTTGGCAGGGACATATCTGGGCCAAAGCCGTATGCGAACGGCCCACAAAGCCAGCAGTTCCCCTGCTCCGCCTGCAGCCAAACTGGTTCCAGCTGGTTCCACTCTTCCTCGCCTGCCCAGCCGCAGGACTTGGGCTCCGAGCTCTTGCAGAACGCCGCGGCCCTAGAGCCGGGCATGGGCGCGTCTTCAGCCGCCACCAACGTCGCGCACAGCAGGGCTGCCAGCACCAGCGCAATGGCTGCCCTCATGATGGATGGAAACATCCAGTTATTACAGGGCCTCAAGTGGAGGGGAGGGGGATGCAACGCATGAGTTCTCATGTGAACGCGAGTTGATGGCGGAAGTTGGGAGGACGAACTATATGGGAGTGCGAGTGTGCTCCCAAGCACTGAGCGGCACACGATTCGAGAGCATGCGATAGACATCGTGGCACCACACAAATATTTTATCGCGCTTGCCACTGGAGAGAGGCGTGCGTCCATCGCAGATCGGATCGGATCATTTTGAGCCCATCACGTCTGCGGCTGCGCTGACGACATGGAGGCGGGTGCCAGCACCGCCAGCAGCAAGGACCCCTGGGACACCGCCTCGTTCACGGTGCGCTGGAGCTGGGTGCCTGTGTGTCAGTGTGCACCCTCCGCATGCCTGCGCAGGATCAATCGCCATACCATGCAGCACTGCATAGGGCAGGGCCCCTGATGGCTGGGCGTCTGTGTGCGGCTGCGCTGGGTGCAGGACAGACGCTGCCAGGCAACGAATGCGATCCACGCTCCCATGCAACGCTGTGCACAGCGCTGGGGCATGAAGCGCCCTGGTTTGCCGCAGTGACCGTCACTGCGGCACAATCATATGATAGCGCCACGGGCCGTGGCGCTGCCAATATATGGCCGTGGCGCTGCCATATATATGATGATGCAGATCCTCTGCTCCATGCACCACCGCATGGCCGGGTTTGTAGCGTACGGCTGCGCTGGGTGCACGCCAGCGCTATCGGATGCACACTGCGGCCGTGCAGCCTCTGGCGCTGACACTGCCGTGCTCCTGGTGCTGCGCCTGGTGATTTCCGCAGTGGCGCATTGAGGGCTTCAGCAAGCTGACGAGCAAGCCAGTGCGGTCCGACAGCTTTGAGGCAGGCATCTGCACCTGGTGGGTGGGGTGTCGTGGTGTCGTGCGGATGCCTGCGCAGCAACGGCCCCGTCTGACTGACTTACGCCATGGTGGGCCTGAATGCAGGCTGCTGCAGGTGTATACAGAGGGCTATAGCTCAGCTGGCTGTAGCTCGCCACCTCCGCTCGTCGACAACAGCGATGGCGATGGCGACAACAGCGATAGCTACGACAACGATAGCTACGATGATGTCACCGGAAACGACCTGGCGGACTTCCTGGAGACGCAGGACGACATGTGGGAGCCGAGCGCAGAGTACAAGATCACGCTGGTCAACCAGGCGGACGCCAGCGATTCGATCTGTTCAAGTTTCACATTCCCATGCTGTGGCACGCAGTGAACCTGCCTGATGTCTGTCCTCTGCTTCTTGCTTCCTGTGAGTTAGGTGCAAGTTGGTGCAAGTTCGACATAAGCAAAGTCCGCCGTGGAGACGGCATGCTCATCGAGCTGTCCGAGTTGAGGGACGTGGCAGCCGGCTTCCTCATCAACGACACGCTGGTGCTGACAGCCGACGTCACCGTGGAGCGCGAGGACAGGTTCCAGCTGGATGCAGGTGCGCCGATGCGGAGATCGATTGCCACAGTGCTGCCAGGGCGTGTGCCAAACGTGCCATCCAACCTCACGTGTGTGCGTGTGCGTGTCGCAGGTGCCACGCCTTGCGACGTGACCCTGAAGCTGCCGTGCGGGGTGGAAATCCCCACGCACGGCCAGCTCCTTCAGCCGGCCTCGCCCTTCTTCTCCGATGCCCTTGAGGACATGAAAGCCAATGCTCCGATCCCGGTGAGCCGACTGCGCACGAGTGGCACTGCTGTTTCCGGCACTGTGTGCGGTGCGGTGCGGTTCTGACGATCAAAACGTCTCTGCATCACGCGAGCTCCTTCAGGTGACCGGTAGCCTCGGCACGTGGATCTACATCCTGAGCTGCCTCTACCCGCTGCACAACCAGCCAGTGCTTACACTGGGGAGCGTGTTCACTCTGCTCCCGGTGGTTCACAAGTTTGACTTCACCAAGCTGCTCACTCGGCTGGTGGACTTTGTCAAGGAGAGGAGCGGGGAGCTGGATGATGACCCCAACCTCCCTGCCCGCTTTGTGATTCGCTGGCTCGCGCTGGCGGAGCGGCTGCAGCTGGACGAGCTGCATGAGCTGTGCCTCGCCAGGCTGCGGGGCATGTCCAAGGAGCAGAGGTAGAGCGCCCTCACTGGGGAGGTGGCGGTCGGCAGCGGTCCCGACACGCAGGTGAAGCACGACATCCGCGAGGAGGTCAGGGAGCTGGGGCAGGCACTGCGCGACGACCTGTTCGTCCTTGTTGCTCACGCGCCTTGAACACCCTCCGGGGAGTTTTTGGAGAGACTTTGGAGAGAGGAGCTAAGCTGCGGTATTTTGTTGTTTGAGGGGAAGAGAGTGTCTTGCTGCTGCAGGCCATGCTGTTGACATCCATGTGGGGAAGTGGCACACGCGCCAGTAGGGTTGTGGGCAACCGTATATGGACGGCCCCGTGTGTCCGTATATACGACCGTATATCCGTGTATCCGTATCCGTATATGTAGCACAGCTGCCTCATATGTATGTCATTGGGTGAGACACGCTGTTGGAACGCTGGATTTACAAGGGGCACTGTTGCTCTCGGTGTGATCATCATGCGTGCTAAGGTTGTTCAGTAAATGCCAGAACCGTTTTGTGGCTGCACGGGCGGCCGCGGTGCGTGCAGTGCGGGAGCCAAGTCCTCTCCCTCCTCCCTTCCCCTCCTCTCCCTTCTCCCCCCTCCGTTGAGTCTATGACCTGATCTAGTTCAGTACCCAAGGGCCCCCGTCCCTTGTTTAAACGCTGAGAAAGTAAAAGCCGAGACACTACCCCACCAAGACCCAGACCCAGACACACACCCAAACCCTAGACCCAGGGTCGTCGTCGTTTGCATTACACATCGGGGGCGCCTAGACCCTGAGTAAAAACACAAGACCCAAAACTCAGCCAGCGAGGCGATCACACACAGCCCCCCAGCACAGTCCCCCGTCGTGACGAACCGCAAAGGCTACTACGCACGGTTCTGAGAGCCAGGTGCGGGAATGCGAGTCCATGTCCACACTCGACAATCACTGAGGCGGCACGCCCCTAACTCGTTCCCACCTCAACTCCTCCGCCACCCCCGGGGCCCCACACGGCCCGGGGTGCCTCAGCACCATCCCTCTCCCTCCCCGTGACAAAAGTAGCATTGCCTCCCGCTGGAGGGTTGCATCGCGTAAGCGGATCCTGCAAAGGGGCAAAACCAGAGCCAGAAAATTTCAGAGACCCTCAAGCCAAAACACCCCGGTCCGCAAGGAAACCCCGGGGAGTACACACATATAGTGGCTCCCCCCCCCACAAAAGCACTGGACATGGTTGGATACTCGCATAGCCCGCCAATGTTGACAAGCCACATACGGCTTGGAAAGTCAGAAACAGGCCAGCAGCGAAAGCTGGGGCCTCAATAGGCAGTCAGGGTTTCAGCTCGCAGGCGCGGGCACAGGCAGGCCGTCAACGAACAGGCGGGCCCGGCGGAACTGGGCCTTCTGCCCAGCCGCGCAGGCCGCCTGGTACGCCGGCCACAGCGCCTTGTTCTGCGCCCGATCGCAGTCACTTAGCGCCTCGAAGATGGAGGAGCCCGAGCCCTTCAGGCCACAGCGGGAGCGGACCACCGCGTCAGCCACGTCGGCCGAGCCGACCGTGAAGAGGATGCGAGCAGCTCCGCCGGTGCCGTCGGGGCGCGCGCCGAGGAAGTTGGCGTCCACCACCTGGTCAAGGGAGCTCGGCTCGAGGTCATCAGCCCACTTGCCCGGCAGGGACTGGAGAACACTGTGCACCACGGCCATGGCCGAGCCGGCACTGGCCACGGCGGTGACGTGCAGGATGAAGGTGCGCCGGTCGCGCTGGGAGGCCGCCAGGGACCGCCAGCGGCACTGCCTGGGCGGCGCGGCCAGCGGCGCGGCCGACGGCGAGTCTCTCCCCTTGGGGGGAGGTGAGGCAGCCGCGGCGTAGGAGCGCTTGGCTCTCCCACCCGCGGCGCCCGGTTGCATGGTGGCAGGCTGCATGGCCTGCATGTTGAAGTCGAGCCTGAGCTGCTGCACAGCCTGCATGATGCTCAGGTACCCGGCCTCCGGCCGCATCATCGCCGCGTCCGCCGCGCGGCGCTCCGCGGCGATGGTGCCATCCCGTGGTGATGTGGGCAGCAGGAGGGAGCGTCGCCGCCTCCACCTGCGTGCCCCTGGCCACGCTCGTCGCCACCGGGGCCGGCTCCGGCGTGGTCTGCGTGGAGGCGTCTGTGTAGCGTAGGTGGACAGGGTCCACCTGCGTGCTTGCGTCAACACGCGAGGGGGGCGTGCTGTCTGAGCGTGATGATGATGATGTTTGGTTACAATCCACTTCTGGCGGTCACACGTACGGTTCCAAAGCTCCAGTGGGACTTAGAGAAACAAGGCTCAAGGCCCACAAAAGGTCAAGCTACAAGTAGCCCACGGTAACGCCATCCACACTTGGTGGCGGGCGCCAAGCAAGCAGCACCACTGTGCAGGCTGCACACCCAGCCCCTCAAATGGCCAGAGGGCGGACCCAAGGTATAAAACCATGAAGGGACCAAAAAGCCCTCCCCCAGACCACCGGAAGCGGGGCTAGTAGCACACCCGCCGCAGCACTCTACTCAGCGACCACACCGCACCCGCCACCGCACGCGTGTGGCGCCACCTCCCCTTCAAAAACACCCCCAGAGGGAATGCCATCTAGCAAGCAGGTGCAGGCACCCGCTCGCCGTCAACCACGAGGCGCGCGCGGTGGAACTGCGCCCGCTTGCCCGCAGCCTTGGCGGCGAGGAAAGCGGGCCACAGCGCCCGGTGCCGCGCCTCCTCGCGGTCACTGAGCACGTCGAAGACCGCAACTGCGTCTGGCGCAGCTTCCAGCGCCAGCGCACGACAGTGTCTGCCACGGCACCAGACGCCACGGTGAAGAGCACACGCAGCACGCCGCCCCCGCGCGGCTCCACACCGATGCCCCCGACGGCAGGCTTGGCGTTGATGAACGACGCGGACACGACGCCGCCACCAGCCGGCCCATCCCAGTTGCCAGTGTTGTCGTGCATAAAGCGCACGATGTTCGTGGCCAAACGGACAGGCATGCTCACGCCGGCCGCGGCGTCCGCGGCGCGCCGCCGTGCTTCCTCCGCGTCGTCGGCGAAGCAGCCGCTGAACACGTCATTAGCATGGCCGCATCCGTCGCCGCCCGTGACGAACACGATGGCGTCCTCCACAGAGATCGATGCCACGAAACTGAGGCGCAGCGACGCGTCGCCCACACGCGCGGGCAGCCCCCCCCGACGGCAGGGGCCGCGCGCAGATGCGGCTCGCGCGGCGCCCGCTGCAGCAGGCCGCTCCGCCGCCGGCGCGCCCGCCGCCGACGCCACAGGGGCGGCGGCAGCAGCAGGCCGGGCAGGCTGAGCAGCCTTGGCAGCAGGCGCCGCGCGGGGCGCACTGTGGGCCGCATGCGGCACTGCATGCGGCGTGTGCATGGGCGCCCCGGGGACGCGGCTCATCAGGAGGAGGCGAACCAGGTCCACGAGGGACGCAATCTGTTGCGCCTGCACCTGCACCACAGCGAGCACCCCCGCGAGGGGGCAGCTGCTGTGGCCGGCGTCGGCAATCTGTGTAGCGCCCACATGCGTCGGCGCATTCTGTGGCTGAGCACGCGCGCTCGCCTCCCTGTCCATCATCCCGCCTACCAGGCCTCTGAGGTCGTCCACCGCGGCGCTGAGGGCGCGGATGGCGTCTGTGGTGTCGGCCGAGGCCGAAATGTGGTTGCTGGCGCCTCCATGCAGGTGTTGCACCGCCTCCGCGTATGTGGCCGCCCCCAGCGCCCCAGGGAGCGCCAGAAGCGTGATCTGTGTCTCATCGACGCACGCGCGGTTGCGGTGCCGAAGGTCTGAGTCGGAGGAGTCGCTGCTCACCGGTGATTCTGTGGCGGTGGCCGCGCGGGCGACTAGCGCGCCGGCGGCCTTGCTGTGCTTGCGCTTAGAGCGTGTCATGTCGTGTCATCAGCGTGCGTGATGATGGTGACTCGCATGCGAGGACCTGGATCTTGCGTGCAGGGCCACTGCTGCCGCTGTCTGAGGGGCCTGGTGAGGCGATTGTCTGCATGTCGGCTAGGGACAGGGTCCCCGTGCCCTCTGGCTGCCACCCACGCCAATGGAAGTGGTGGGTCTCGAAGTCCAGCTGGAGGCTCGCCTCGTCCTCGGCCGCCAGCCGCGTGCAAAGCCGCCGGAAGCAGCCGTTCACGTTCGAGCCGTTGCAGCTGCATGGGGGAGGGTAAGCTGTGGGTGGGCATGGGACGAGCGCAAGCTCTCCCCCGCCAACTGTCGTCCAGCCGTCGGGCTGCTTGTGCTGCTTGTTCTTGTTCTGCTTGCGCTCGCGCTTGTTGCTCTTGGTCTGCTCCCTTCTGGCTTTCTCTGAATCTGATAAACTGATAAACTGCTCTGGACCACTGGCCCCTCGGCCCGTGGACGATCTGCGCATCAGTAAACCCCCTTGTTTTTAAGGCCCAGAGGACCCCCTGCCTAGACCCACACCCACACCCACACCCATGACCCAAGACCCAGGCCCCAGGCCCCAGACCCCGCCCCCGCCTCCCGCCCCCGCCCCAGACTCCAGACCCCAGAACCCAGACCTCAGGCCCCAGACCCAAGACCCCAGACCTCGACCGAGAGAGACCCCAAAGTTGTTGCGCCACCCGCCCCATGAGCCCTATGCATGCGCCCCATGCACATCACCACTACCCCCCCCAAAGCTGCATGCAATCGACAGAGCTGGTCATCAGCTTAACAATGCAAGCAGAATCGTCCGATTCCGTGCTGTATTTGGGGAGTAGTGTTGCCGTTTGTTGCGTGACTCCAAGGTGTGACCCCGTTGGCTATCTGAAGGACCTTGCGGCCCACGTTCCTCCATCCGATATCTCTTGCTTTCTGCTACTGAGGCTGTTTGCGACCCGTTGCGGCCCGTTGCGGCCCGGATCGCGTCGGCGTCAGACGCAATCCACACAAAAATAAAAATAAACCGTATATTGCGGTGCGTATACCGCCCGCTTTTGACATCCGTATATACGGCCGTATATACGGATATACGGATATACGGGATATACTGTTTCCCACAACCCTACGCGCCAGTACACGATTGGTGTGTCTGTAGCTGCTTTTTTGCAGCTACAGATGGTGGGGCACCTGAGCAGCGCGCGTGTGTGCTGCTGCTGCTGCTGCTTCTGTGCACGGGGCGCAACCACCTCACGCAGATTGCGCGGGCGATGGTGGCGGCAGCGACAGCGGGGGGGGCGGGGCGGGGGGGGCGAAGCGCCTGAGGACGGGCAGGCCAGGCACCGCATGCTCGCTCAAAATCTTGGCGACGGTGGTGAGCGAGGCCTGGTTTGCGTTCGAACTGATTGAGAAGGAGGCTGCGCACGAGCTGTTGGTCTATGCGCATCATTTGGGCGCACGTGAAATCCTGATTCCCAGCACGGAGTCAGATTCTGTAGGTCTGGTCTGAGTGGCGGCATTCTGGCTGTGCGGCAGGGAGTCATTCGGACGTGTGCGAGAGGTTCTTCCTGGTTTTACATAGAGCAAAACGTGCGCTACTGCACTGAACCCCAACTTTGTCTCGTGTCATGTCAGACATCAACGAGAACGCGTGTCGTGCCTGTCCTGCATATTTGCATCGTGTGGATGCGTTCGGGCCTTAAGGAACAAAACAGAGAGACGGCCGTCATCAACTCATTCCGTGTGCACGTGCATGTCTTCTGTCTCTGCGGGGGGCTGGAGTCGAAGGGGCGCCCCGTGGGTGGACGTGCGCGTCTACTGCACGTTGACCTTGATGCGCTTGGGCTCCTGCTTGGGCTGCTCCGGCACCTTGGGCACGGACACCTTCAGCACGCCCTTGTCCAGGTTGGCGCCGATGCCCTCCACGTTGACGGTGTCAGGCAGCGTAAACGCGCGGGAGAAGGACATCGCATGGCACTCGCTACGCCAGACCTTGCCGCCACTGCCCTCCTCCTTGCGCTCCTGTCGCTGTGAATGCGCCTGGCTGTCTGACAATCACATCCTTTCTGCAAACAAACTCACTTTCAGGTGCGTACGGTGGACGTCAGTCTCCGCACGTGCAGTTCGGACCTAAGTCCTGGCTACATCCTGGGTCTACTTGCTGCACAACCAGCCAGAGCTAAGACTGGGGAATTAACCAAGCTGTTCGCACGGCTGGTGGTCTTTGTCAAGAAGAGGCGTTTTGTGTGCAGCCCCCCCGCCCCAGACACACATGCGCCCAGCAACGACAAGTGGACTCCGGGGTCCCTGCCGCCACCGCCGTAACCATTCTGCACAGCCAGGCAGCGGCTCCGAGTGTGGGCGCTCCCTTGCGTGCTCCCATACGTCGCGGACCTGTGCGCACTGTGGGCATGACTTGCTGCTGTCGACATGGTGCGCAACACACGCACGGTCAACCATGCCTGACTGATGGCGTACGCTGCCGCGGCTCCGACGCGCACACCGCTCGAGCTGGGACGGTTTTGCACAGCGCTGGCGTGCGGCGCAAAGTGCGCATGGCCTGCTACTGTCGGCATGGTGCGCAACACACGCACGGTCGACCATGCCTGCCTGATGGCGCACGCTGCCGCTGCTCCGACGCGCACACCGCTCGTGCGGGGACGTTTTTTCACGGCGCCTGCGTGCGGCGCACTGTGCGCGCGGCGCGCTGCTGTCAACATGGTGCGTAACCCACGCACGGTCGACCATGCCTGCCTGATGGCGCACGCTGCCGCGGCTCCGACGCGCACACCGCTCAAGCTGGGACGGTTTTGCAGGGCGCCGGCGTGCGGCGCACTGTGCGCGCGGCTTGCTGCTGTCGACATGGTGCGCAACACACGCACGGTCAACCATGCCTGCCTGATGGCGCACGCTGCCGCGGCTCCGAAGTGCACACCACTCGTGCTGGGACGGTTTTGCACGGCGCTGGCGTGCGGCGCCTGCAACGGAGGTGTTGCCGGGAAGGAGGCTGTGACGCGCCCTCTTCTAAGAGGTGCTGCCGCCAGCGACACGGGGTGTGTCAGATAGTGCTTTCTCGTTTGGGCGGTTGACCGCCATCGGCTTTTTTCGGCCAAAACAATTAAATTGTTTTGCGGTTTTCCCGCTCGTTTTTGTTTTCTTTCGTTTTTTCCATTATTCCGTTTACCGTACGCGCGGTTAGCCTTCGCTAATATGTATTGTTTTGGACCCCCCCGCGAAGTTGTGCGCGACATCGCAATCATTTCTCCTCGCCCCCCCGCGAAGAGTAAAAAGTATCCCGAATGGGGACCCGACCCGCGGACCTCACGATTTGCCTACGGAAGGGACATATTCGTAGCATTGATTTGCCTACGAAAAGGACATATTAGTAGCAAAACAAGTCCGCGGACAGCTAACAAATAGTCTCCATACCCCCCGCGAATCGAAACCAATGCATATAACTCCCCCAGTAACAGTAACAAGGGGTTTCCAGCTAAGCAGGCTACTCTTCTACTAGAGACACCCACCAATACTCCAGCACACTTAAGTACTAGAGTACCGCCGGCTCCCGGCCGATAGACTACCGCTCCCGCCGGCTAGACTACCCCAAACAGCGGTCTCTGAGAGACATGTCTGGCAAGGAGCATATAGGAGAGGACCTTCCTCAGGGTCACAGTAGTGGCCTTGTGGCCAGTCAAGCCGGCAGAGCCGACTGGCGCTGACTGGAACGGTCCCCGCCTGGCAGTGCATGGCTGTCCAGCTCTCGTTTGCATGGGGCTCAGCCGGCGCCCCATGCCTCATGCATGGCCAGGTCCCACCCTCCAGGGGTGCATGGACGACAGAGTTGTCATGGAGGCTGCCTGAAGACCTTCCAACGCCAGTCACCGGCAGACGAGCGACCCCGAGGATGAGCGCGGTGACGAACGCTGCGATTGGTGAAGCGGATTTACTCTGTGTTGCCTCGGCGGTCGCCACCGCTGAAGCCGTGATGGTAGCCCGCCTCCACGGGCAGCCATTTGACCAATGTCCAGCATGCATTGACGGGCGCCAGCTCCTCCGCTCGTCGATCAACTCGTCGAGATCGGTGCCGCATGGCGTCCTGCATAGGGGGAGGATAAGGGCCGTCTCCCAGCACGGGCCGCGGCAGCGCCGCGGCTACTCGCCAAGCCATGGCAGCGCCGGGCAAGCCGCTCCTGAAGTGTTCCACCGAGGGGCAGTCTAGCAGGAGCCGGGCCAGTCGTATTTTACCCCGCTCGTCAGCGGCACGGAGATCCTCGTCACCAGCAGCGCCGCATTACTGGGTCCAGGGCTCGGCGACGAGAACGCGCCTCCGTTAATACCCCCCCCGCGGATGATTAAACAATCTTGCCACTGGAGGGGTTGGGTATGGAGCCGCACTGTGGTGCTGCTAGCTTGGCGCCCGCCACGACATGGTTGGCGCTACCGTGGGCTACTTTTGTAGCTTGACCTTTTTGGTGGGCCTCGTGCCTACTCTCTTAAGTCCCGCTGGAGCTTTGGAACCGAACGTGTGACCGCCGGCAGTGGATTGTAAAACTCTCATCATTTAATATTTTTGTTACCCCCGCGCGAAGGCTAACCGTGCATACGGTATTTAGTATTTATTTTTATTGATTCCGTTTTTTTGTTTTTTTTGGGGGCGCAGCCTGTGACCGCCGGTGGCCCGGCGGTAAGAATTAATTTATTAAAATCAATCGATGAAGCACTGGCACTGCCAGACCTGCTGTGCGTGCAGCGCACGCTCGACCCCCTTTTCGCGGCAGTGGTGGTCGTGTTTGCGGCACTGCCCTCCGCCTGGGTCGAGGCGGCGGCTGGCGGATCTGCCCCTCACTGTGCTCCGGCCGCTCAGTCGCTTCCAGGGGCTTCCAGCCCCTCTTCCAGGCGGACGAGCGCTCTGCCGTGGTGGACATCTTCTGTCTGGTCGGCTGGCAGCTGCCGTGTGTCATCCCGCCGCTCCACGGCTGCCCAACCTGCTCCCCCCTACCACATTCACAACGCCTCAGGCGGCGCCTCAGGCGGCCCATTCCCTGGCGCGGATCAGGCGGCGCCTCAGGCGCGCCGACCGCCTGAGGCGCCGCCTGAGGCGCACCCACAATCGCCTCGGGCGTCGCCTTAGGCACCCACCACCGCCTGAGGCACACCCCGGACCGTCTCAGACGTTATGACCGCATTCACTGGCACGGATCAGACGTGGGGATTTTGGTAGGGCCCTGCATGTAGTGGCCGGCCGCGGCGCCGCGGGCGAGCCTTGGTGGGCTGAGTTTGCGCACGGCCCGGACACCCGACGTGCAAGTCGGCGGTGCTGCGTCAGCTGCGGGCGGTGGTGAACGAGCGGCCCTCCCACATTCCCAACGTCTGAGGCGGTGCCTCAGGCGTCGCCTTCACTTGCTCTGATCAGGCGGCGCCTCAGGTGCTCCGAGGCGCACCCCTGATCGCCTCGGGCTCCGCTTTCGGCGTCACCCCGACCGCCTCAAGCGTCACCCCGGCCGCCTTAGGCGCCCACCACCGTCTGAGGCGCACCCCTGACCGCCTCAGACGTTATGACCGCCTTCACTTGCGCGGAGCAGACGATGGGGCTGTGGTAGGTGGAGGCGGACCAGGTGGACATCGGGTCACGCGGGAGGCCCCCGCGCCTCCCGGCACTCAGGTCTGGAGGCAACGGCGCCGGGTGCAGGGCTGTGGCAGCTGCAACTCCTCAGCGCTCGCAATGAGCCCATCTGGCCAGACGCCCTCAGCGCCCTCAGCGCGGGGCAGGCAGACATCAGACGCCTGGTAGGGGGGCTGCTGGACAGGGAGGCGAGGGCGCGCGCCCAGCCACAGAATGCGCCGACGCAGGTGGGCGCGCCACAGGTTGCCGACGCCGGCCACAGCGGTGCCCTTGCGGGGGTGCTCGCTGTGGTGCAGGCGCAGGCGCAACAGATTGCGTCCCTGGTGGATGTGGTGAGCCTCCTGGTGAGCCGCGTCCCTGGGGCGCCCATGCAGATGCCGCATGCAGAGCCCGCCCGCGCGCGGGCCGGCCATGCGGCCCACAGTGCGGCGCCCCGCGCTGCGCCTGCTGCCGAGGCTGCTCAGCCTGCCCGGCCCGCTGCTGCTGCCGCCCCTGTGGCGTCGGCGGGGGGGGGGCCGGCGACGGAGCGGCCTGCGTCGGGCGCCACGCGTGCCGCATCTGCGCGCGGCCCCTCCCGCCGGGGGGGGCTGCCTGCGCGTGTGGGCGACACGTCGCTGCGCCGCAGCTTCGTGCTGTCCATCCCGGTGGCACGCGGCGCCAACTGGTTCCTCGCGGGCGGTGGCAGGCGGATGGATGAAGAGGAGGCGACGGCGGCGGCGGCGGAGCGGATCGCTGCAGCTGCCGAGGACGGCACCAGCCTGCCCGTCCGCCTGGCTACGGATGTCGTGCGCTTCCTCTACGGCGGCACCGGCCGGCGGGAGCCGGCTGATGGTGGCGTCGTGTCCGCGTCGCTCCTCAACGCCAAGCCTGCCGTCGGGGGCATCGGCGTGGAGCCACGCGGGGGCGGTGTGCTGCGTGTGCTCTTCACCGTGGCGTCTGACGCCGTGGCCGACACTGTCGTGCGCTGGCGCCACGAGCTGCGCCGCTGCGTGGACTCGACTGCAGTCTTCGACGTCCTCAGTGACCGCGAGGAGGCGCAGCACCAGGCGCTGTGGCCCGCTTTCCTCGCCGCCAAGGTTGCGGGGAAGCGGGCGCAGTTCCACCGCGCGCGCCTCGTCGTTGACGGCGAGCGGGTGCCTGCACCTGCTTGCTAGATGGCATTCCCTCTGGGGGTGTTTTTGAAGGGGAGGTGGCGCCACACGCGTGCGGTGGCGGGTGCGGTGTGGTCGCTGAGTAGAGTGCTGCGGCGGGTGTGCTACTAGCCCCGCTTCCGGTGGTCTGGGGGAGGGCTTTTTGGTCCCTTCATGGTTTTATACCTTGGGTCCGCCCTCTGGCCATTTGAGGGGCTGGGTGTGCAGCCTGCACAGTGGTGCTGCTTGCTTGGCGCCCGCCACCAAGTGTGGATGGCGTTACCGTGGGCTACTTGTAGCTTGACCTTTTGTGGGCCTTGAGCCTTGTTTCTCTAAGTCCCACTGGAGCTTTGGAACCGTACGTGTGACCGCCAGAAGTGGATTGTAAAACTCTCATCATCATCTGGCGCTGTGGTTTTCTAAGCTGTGCTAGCAACACGAGGGGTTCACAATAGAGCAGCATCTTTACTTGCCACACAAAACGGCCATATCTTCCTCAGTTGTCCATTAAAGTGCAACCACTTGACTTGCAAAATCAGCAATGCAAAGTTTGTAAAACAACTTCATCACATCATCACCATCAACTGTTGTGTGGCACCGCTCGTGGTGTGCTGCTGCAGCGCCCCCACTACTGCAGTTCTTTGCGGTTCGTCACAACGAGGGACTGTGCTGGGGGGCTGTGTGTGCATGCCCTTTCAGGTCTTCTGTTTTTACTCAGGGTCTAGTCCCTTTAACAAGTGTTACGCTTTCGACGACGACGACGACGACGACGACTGCAGTCCATTGCATACGCTAGTCGCACCCTGAATTTGTGGAAATCCGGGGAGAGGGTTCCGGTACACTTGACTTGGGTTTACGCCGGAACACACGCCAAGCGCGTGTGCAAAAAGCGCCGCCGGTGTCGTAACCCCGAGATGCGCCTGACCACACTTCAGCTCGCACACCAACAGTTCTCGCAGAAGTACACAGATAATTGCCTGCAATCACAATAATGCTGTTCGATGGCAACACGACGAATGGAATGCCCCCGCCTCCGCCCCCGTCTACGAACACCCCCGGGCGCATCGGGTTGGCCTTTGGACTTGTGCTCGCGGCTGGCGCGAGCACCTGCATCGGCGCGGGTGAGTTTGCAAACTCAGGCGCGCACGTGCTCGGCGGAGCGACAGCCGCATGTGTGTGCATGCGCGCATGTGTGTGCATGAGCCCAATTCGCACCCCCGCCCATGTGCGCAGTCATGCCCTTCTTCATAAAGTCCACCAACCACGGGTTCATGGCGACAGCGTTGGGATTTTCCGCGGGTATCATGCTGTGAGTCAAAAGATTAAAAAGTGCAGCTCCCCGGCAGACGAGCAGTGCTCAACGCATGTGTTGCCACGGCCACTTCCGGGGGGGGGGGAGAGCATATGCATGCAGGCACCACCAGTGAGGCAAGGGGGCTGCACGAGTGGGTGCTGCTAGGTGGGTGTCCCAACCCCCCCCGTCTTCCTGCTTGCGGCGCGTCTGCCCTACTACAGCCCCATCGTCTGATCCGTGCAAGTGAACGCGGTCAAAACGTCTGAGGTGCGCCTCAAGCGGTGGTGGACGCCTGAGGCGGTTGGGATGACGCCGAAGGCGGCGCCTGAGGCGATCAGGGGTGTGCCTCAGGCGACGCCTCAGGCGGTCGGCGCGCCTGAGGCGCCGCCTGATCCGCGCAAGTAAAAAAGTACATGCATTGGGAATGTGGAAAGGCTGTCTGGGATACTGTTGTTGGCACGCTCTCCTCCTACCAACCCCCATGTCACTGAGGTTCACATCTGCATCATTATTTTTTGTGTCGGTGGGGCAGCGGGGTGGGGGTGGGGCAGAGCTCGCGTGCTTCCCAGAACGCCGCTTACTTAGGGCGACGTCCCACCGCGTTGACGAGAGGGGGGGGGACTGAACCCCTGGGCGCTCGTCAGCCCACCTTCTGGAGAGGGCGGCCCTACCAAAATCTCAACTCCTATGGCGTGCAAGTCAAGGCGGTCATAACGCCCGAGGCGGTCGGGGGTGCGCCTCGGGCGGTGGTGGGAGCCTACGACGATCGGGGGTGCGCCTGATGCGGTCTCGGTGCACCTGATGCGCCGCCTTATCCACGCAAGCGAAGGCGCCCCCCGAGGCGCCGCCTGGGGCGTTGGGAATGTGGTAGGGCGGGGTGAGGAAGGTTGGAGGTCCCGCAAGGCCTCGTCTGAGAAGACCTGCAGCGTGCAGCAGTGATGTCCTGAGCGCCCCCGCAGCCCCCGCAGCCCCCCCTGCGGAGACAAACCGGGAAATTCGGGGGGAAACTGCGGGGGGGTGAATCGCGGGAATTTCGCTCTGGGAAGTGTGAAATTCGACGATTTTCCACGGAAAAGCGACGCCTACGGGGGGAACTTCGACACGTTCCCTCCTGTGTTGCGGGGGCAGGCAGGACATTCTTAGTTTCCGTAATGACACCACTGAGCGAGCAGCCCCCCCCCCCCCACCCTTCGCCCCCCACACACACACCCAATGCACCCAACCTTTTGCAAGAGCGATTTCGGGGAAAAGTGGCGATTGGGGCGCCTGACCGGATGCCACTGCGGGCGAGCTAACCACGCACAAAGCCTGAGCGTTCATTTGACTGTTACTTACCTTGTGCGGGGAGAGGGGGGGCTGTGATCAGCAGTGCTTCAGCACCCAGCCAGGCCCTTGCCACCATCGCCCATGCACCTAATGCACACTACCCGGGATCTTTGTATCGGTGACACATATCTCCACACTTGTCACTACTGGGAGGGGGCATCGGTTCAGCAAGGGGAGGGCACAAGCAAGAGGAGCAGCGCTCCTCAGCTGAGGGGCAGCCGGCAGCCGCCTGTCTGTCCGTCTTCCGCATCAAGACCTCTGCCACAATTCCTCAGTTTCTTACATCATGGTTCTAGCCATATGCACCCCCAGTCTGATGTGCAGGGGGCAGTATCGGAAGTGTGGACGCATATCTCAGCTGCTCACACTCCCGCGAGAATTCCTCAGCTCGCACGTGGCGGTTGGCGAGGGTAGCGAAGGCCACCCACCACTTGGGCAGAGTCAGCAAGCATGTCAGAGGGAGCACCACCGTCCCCAGATGGCAAGATAGACTACCCGCCCGAACGCGTTGGCCTTGCATTTGGACTTGTGATCGCGGCCGGCGCAGCGACATCTGTTGGCGCGGGTGAGTTTGCAGGCGTGCGTGGCGGGTCTCTCTGCACACGCAGAGAGGCGGGACGCATGCATGGATGGTGCATCCTTGCATGGGCCCCAAGCGCACCCGCCCCACCCCCGTAGCCATGGCCTTCTGCGTGAAGAAGACAAACCACGCTGTCATGGCGGCAGCGCTCGGCGTAAGCGCAGGCGTCATGCTGTGAGTTGGCGCATGGGGAAACGCCTTTTGTTTGCAGCTCCCTCCTGTGTCCGCGAGCAAGGGCCACACCACTGTCACCTCGCACCAAAGCACGCGGGGGAACCATGCAGCGATATCCTGGGGCTGGCGAAGTAAGATGTTTAGTCACAACATTTTCGCGCATCTGGCTCCATCCAGCGCCCTGCGCATGCCGCAAGGTGGGCAATCGCCCGGCGTATTCACACGCGAGGTGGCCCCACAGATATGGAGGGAGGGGAGGACACGGGGCCGACGCCAGGCGGCGTGAAGATAGCAACTGATTCATTCGACCATTACGTGTCGTACGTCGACCCTGGTGACATGGCGCGCTTGGCCGAGCCTCAAGGTGTAATCGCATCTGCTGGCACGTATTGCAGCTGTCAACGGACAGGACCAGGGCAGTTGGTGTGCATGCGCATGGGACGCATGGGACGGCTCGCGCCCGCCTAGTGACGGCCCGCCTCCTGGGTCCTAGCCTGCCTCTATTGCCATGACTGCTGGTGTTTATGCCCAGGGGTTGGTTGCAGGCAGGGGTTGCGTGCTGGGCGTGCACATGGAAAATTGTCCAGGCTGGCCTGCAGTTGTTGCGAGCTACGCCATGTGATTTCCTGGTCTTCCTACCAATTACCTCTTAGCTTGCCTACCTTCCTACCAACTACCTACTAGCTCAGCTGAGCCTGCCTGCCTACCGTCCTACCAACTACCCACTAGCTCACCAGTAGTAAGGGATTTTGCCCTGCGGGAAAAAAAAATTAGGGACCACGCCGGCAAGGCAGCGACAAAGTACACACAATTTATCGATCTCCGGTAAGGGGGAGGCCGATAAGGCAAGGCGGCGCCTGAGGCGATCGTGGGTGCGCCTCAAGCGGCGCCTCAGGCGGTCGGAGCGCCTGAGGCGCCGCCTGATCCGCGCAAGAGAATGGGACGCCTGAGGCGCCGCCTCAGGCGTTGTGAATGTGGTAGGGACGGGAAGGCTGATGCAAAAGTGAACAACAAGCCAGGGATCATGAGATTGACCAGCAAGACAGAAGGAACTCGCACAACCGACGGCAACCCTACCGCAGCCCCATCGCCTGATCCGCGCAAGTGAATGCAGTCATAACGCCTGTGGCGGTCGGGGTTGCGCCTTGGTGGCGGTGGTCGGCACCTAAGGCGGTCGGGTTGGCGCCTGAGGCGGTCAAGATGACTCCAAAGGCGGCGCCTGGTGCGATCGTGGGTGCGCCTGAGGCGGCGCCTCAGGCGGTCGGAGCGCCCGAGGTGCCGTCTGATCCGCGCAAGTAAATGCGCCGCATCAGGCGTTGGGAATATGGTAGGGCCTTGCAAGCCCTTGAACCTCGCAGCAGCGTGCCCCACCACATTCCCAACGCTTGAGGCGGCGCCTTCACTTGCGCGGATCAGGCAGCGCCTCAGGCGCGCCAACCGCCGCAGGCGCTCCGGCTGCCTGAGGCGCAACCCCGACCGCCTCAGGCGCCATCCCGACCGCCTCAGGCGCCTACCACCGCCTGAGGCGCAACCCTGACCGCCTCAGGCGTTGTGACCGCCTTCACTTGCGCGCATCAGACGTTGGGATTGTGGTAGGGGTGTGAGTTGGCCACGAGCACACACACACACACACACACACAAAACACCCCCAAGCATACTATTTGTGCTTACAAAAACAAATATATAGGTTTCAAAAACACACACGCACACGTGCGCACGCACGCACACAGCTACGTCTCGTTCGTCGAGATCTTCACGAGCAAAAGCATCCAGGGGTTCGAGCGCGCCGGGTTTCCGGCCAACAAGGCGTACCAGTACGCAACGCTGTCGTTTTTTGCTGGTATGCTGATCACGTGGCTGCTCGACCTGATCTGCCACGGACTGATTCACCTACAGGTGTGGGGTTTAGCCGAGCCAAGCTTTGAGTGCCAAGCTGTGCGTGCCATGCTATGTGCCAGCTATGTGTGCCAATGCCATGCCATGCGTGTGCTGTGTGCCAATGCCATCCCATACCCATGCCATGTGAGCCAATGCCATGCTGTGCCAATGCAGTGTGCCAATGCGATGTGCCAATGCGAGGTCCATGCGGTGTGCCATGCGGTGTGCCAATGCCATCATGCTGCGTGCGTGCATGCAACTCACTCGCCTCACCCTCTGCCGATGCCACCGCACCCACTGCGCAGGACTACTTGCAGGCGCGGAAGGAGATGCGGGAAGGGAGCGTGGAGGCCAGCAAGGTTGAGGTGGGTCTTGATGGACTTCACAGTCTGCCCTCAGTCTGCCCTACCACAATCCCAACTTCTGAGGCGCGCAACTGAAGGCGGCCATAACGCCAGAGGCTGTCGGAGGTACGCCTCAGGCGGTGGTGGGCGCCCAAGGCGGTCGGGGTGACACCTAAGGCGGCGCCCCAGGCGATCAGGGTTGCGCCCCAGGCGGCGCCTCGGGCGGGCGGCGCGCCCGAGGCGCCAACTGATCCGCGCAAGTAAAGGCGTCGCCGTAGGCGTTGGGAATGTGGTAGGGCGGCCCACCGCCGGCGCGACCTCGCCGCGTACGTGCACGCGCATATACCAGTGATTCCCCTGCAAGCCGTATACCGCTCGGGGCCGGATCTCCCATTTCCAAGAAAACCACCCCACACTTGGTGGGAGAGGGCGTGGATGGGGGCGTTGGAAAGCTCTCACCGAGAGCAGCACAGCGGCACGTGTTGCGTGCACACCTGCTATGTATTGCGCCTGGTATGAGCGGTCAAAGTTCCTTGAGCCGGGGAAAAACGAATCACTAAAATCCTTCCCAGGGACCACTGGCACATACATGCACGCACGCGCACATCACAAGCGCACGCACATGTCACACGCACACACCCATTGCGCGCGCACACGCATAAAACAATCGCTCGCGCCCGCGCACGCACACACACGCGCGCGCACGAAAAACGCACACGTCCCACGTGTCCCACACAATCGCACGCAGGGCTCGGCGCTCTCTCGCGTGACAAAGAACTCAGACACGGACCTTGAGATGGCCGCCGCTTGCGCGCAGTCCGCCGCCGCCGCCGCTGAAACGGGTACGGAGGTCTAAGGGTGTGTTCCCACTCACGACCTTTAAGTTCGTTCTAGCCTGGAAGAAGGGTGGGGAGCGACTTTGACTAAAGCGTTCTCGACGTCAGAGACGCTAGCGACGTTGACTAAACGTCGGCTGTGACTAGAAGAAAAAATAATTCTTCTAGATTGCTTAGGGGGCCGCTCGGGGGCCCTCCAGCGCGACTAAAAAAGAGTCCAAGTGGGAACACATCATAAGGTTCCAAGGGAGGGTTGGCTTTCTTGAATTTGAAAATAGTTGGCGCCAGTTTTAAAACTCCGCCAAGTTTGAGCTCCCCTAGCATCCGCCTGGATTCGAATTGGAACAATCCAAGATCACCAGCAGGTAGCCTGAAGTGTCAGCTGTCCAACAAGCCCGCCCTTGTCAGATAGGACTCAGTGTGGCAGCCATGGCATGCAGGCAAAAAAGGGTAAAAAGGTGTCCCGGATCCGGGACAAAACACCCTCTCCCTAACACTAGACAGAGTGGAGGCAGAGCAGGAAGCGCTAGGAACTGATCACTGATCAATAGTAGCCTCTCCGGTGTAGGTCTAGAGACAGGATCCCGAGGGCCTGTGAACCCCGGTCGTGCCCCTACGGGGAGGAAGTCGAATCTGGGAGTCGAGTGACCTGTCTAGCTCCAACCGCGACCCACTCGCCAGCCACCCGTCTGTAGTGCTCGGGCGCTATACGCCGGACAAGGTCGAATACGCTGCCGGTAGGTGCGTCTCACACGACTGTATCATCTATCCATCACTAGGTACTGGCTGGGTTCCCCTTGGGGACAGTTCAGGGAAGTGCTGTGCGAGGGAGCAATCTCGATGGCATTCCTCTTGTTGAGATTAGGTTGATAAATCAGCAGTGTGGCGTCTTAGCTAGGATTCCTTTGGGCCTCACTGCTTAAGTTATATTCGATACTAGTAGGGAGGAGGTCCTCCGCCTCAATCTTTCCTTTGACGCTTCAATAGGCAGTAAAAACCTTGGAAGATTTACAGAAAATCGCCTCACTGGATTTTTTCAACTCGAAAAAGGTGTATTCAAGCAAATTGCCTTCGCCATCAAGTTACGTTCGTTACTAGTCGGCGTCACTGCTAATTTGCCAACCTTGCAGCAGCTGATTCACCAACCTCGCCCCAACAGGCTCACCTGCCGCTGCACGAACGGGCGCTGCGGGACGAGGCCTCGAAGAAGGCAGCGTGGTGGTGCACTTCGACAAGTCTGACGCGCGACCGGTGGCAGCGCTCACGCACACGGACTCGTCGACGACGCTTTTGCACGGTGCGGGCGGGGTGGCCGCCGAGGCGTCGGACGAAGCAGGGTGTTCGGGCGGTGGCGCCGCGGGGGGGCGCCACGCGGCGGCGACGACGGCGGCGCAGCGGCACGCGCCGACGTGTGTGCAGGTAAATCCTCAACCCTACAACGCGAATAACAACCCTGAACCTACTGGGGGTTGCACGTCGCGGGCGGGGTGGCCGCCTAGGCGTCGGACGAAGCAGGGTTTCCGGGCTGCGGCGCCGCGGGAGGGACGCCACGCGGCGGCGCCGACGTGTGTGCAGGTAAAGCCTACAACCCTACAATATGAATAACAACCGTGAACCTACTGGAGTGGCCGTCGCGCTGTGGGACGAAGCAGGCGAGCAGCAGCGGGCGACCGCACACATACACACACACACACATTTGCCTCCCCACCACCACCACACACGCGCACACGCAACGTCGGTCACTAGAGCTCGAGCGTCACTCGGCGCCGCACTCTCCGCGCGTGCACACGCGCACACACACACACACACACACACACGCACACATGTGCCCCACCCCACCACCACACACACGCACACGCAGCGCCGGTCACTCGAACTCGAGCGCCACTCTACGCCGTACCCTCCGCGCACACACACACGCACGCACGCACACACACGCAGCGCCGATCCCTCGAGCTCGAAAGCCACTCGGCGCCGCACTATCCGCGCACGCGTACACACACACACACACATGTTGCTTCCCCCCCACCACCACACACGCGCACACGCAGCGCCGATCACTCGAGCTCGATCGCCACTCGGCTCCGCAGTCTCTGCAAGTGCACACACACACACACACACACACACACGCACACACACACCCGCACGCGCATCGCCGGTCACTGGATCTCGAGCGCCACACTAAGCCGTACCCTCCGCGCGAACCCACGCACACACACGCACACACACATACACACGCAGCGCCGGTCACTCGAACTCGAGCGCCACTCGGATCCGCACCTTCCGCGAGCGATGGGCACGGCCGTTCACTCGATTTCAACGGGCAACGCAGCCGGCTCATCGGCGCAAAACGGGGGGGGCTTTTGTGGCTTTGCCATCGCACTCCCGTGTGGCGGTGGGTGTGCGCGGACCGTGTGTGTGTGTGTGTTGGCGGTGTATGTGTGTGCGTGCGTATGTTTGTGTGTGTCACACCCTGCTATGTGTGTGTGTTTCGTGCGTGTGTGTGTGTGTGTGGCATGCGGCGGCTTCTGCGGTTTCGCCATCGCACTCCCGTGTAGCGGTGGGTGTGCTAGGCGCGCGTGCCTGCGTGCGTGCCTGCGTGTGCGCGTGTGCGCGCACACGCACACACATGCAGACACACAAACAAACACCCGTGCACACGCACAGACAGTCACACACACGCACACACACACACGCCCCCCCCCCTCCCACACACACACACACGCATACAGGCGGCAACGAGAAGTGTGGAGGAGGCGCGACGGTGATGGGGCGAGGAAGTGTGGAGGGCCCGGCGCCGCCGCTGTCTCGACCACACAGCCACCACCACCACCACCACCACCAGAAATCGGAAGCAGCGGTGGGTGTGTCGCAGCTGTGTGTTGTGTGTGTGTGTGCATGTGTGTGTGTGTGTGTGTTGCCCAACTGATGCTTACAGTTACAGTTACATGGCATTCCAGCTAAGACAACACTAGTCCTAGTGCCACCGCCCTGTGAAGGACGATAGCCACCAGCCGGTTACCTGCCGTCTAGACTACCGCTCCCGCCGGCTAGTTTAGACCCAAACAAGTCCCTGAGGGACATGTCTGGCAAGGAGCGTATAGGAAAGGACTGTCCTCCTCCTGGCCTTTGAGGCCAACCACGCCGGCTGTGCCAACTGGCGACGCTGAAGCAGAAAAATCCCCGCCTGGCATGGTGCATGGTTGTCCAACTCCATGCATGGGGCTCTGCCTGCGCCCCATGCGTCATGCATGGCCAGGTCCCACCCTCCAGGGGGGCCTGGGCAAACAGAGTCGTCATGGCAGGCTGCCTGAAGACCAATGCCGACGCCAGTCACCGGCAGACGAGTGCCCCCGAGGGTGAGCGCGGTGACAAACGCTGCGATGGTGAAGCGGATAAACTCTGTTGTTGCCTCGGCGGTCACCACCGCTGAAGCCCTGATGGTAGCTCGCCCCCACGAGCAGCCATCTTGACCGATGTCCAGCATGCATTGACGGGCGCCAGCTCCTCCGCTCGTCGATCAACTCGTCGAGATCGGTGCCGCATGGCGTCCTGCATGGAGGAGGATAAGGGCCGTCTCCCAGCACGGGTCGCGGCAGCGCCGCGGCTACTCGCCAAGCCATGACAGCGCCGGGCAAGCCGCTCCTGTAGTTTCCACCGAGGGACAGTCTAGCAGGAGCCAGGCCAGTCGTATTTTATCCCGCTCGTCAGCGGCACGGAGATCCTAGTCACCAGCAGCGCCGCATTGCAGGGTCCAGGGCTCGGCGACGAGAACGCGCCTCCGTTAATCGAGCCCCTACTAACTGATGCCCCTACTAACTGATACCCCTACTAATTGATGCTTACTGCTGCACAACTCCTGCATAGCTGCTGCCTAGCCGCTGCCTAGCTGCTGCCCAGCTGCTGCCCAGCTGCTGCCTAGCTGCTGCCTAGCTGCCGCCCAGATGCTGCCTAGCTGCTGTCCAGCTGCTGCCCAACTGCTGTCTAGCTGCTGCCTAGCTGCTGCCCAACTGCCGCCCAACTGCTACCTAGCTGCTTCCTAGCTGCTGCCAAGCTGCCGCCCAGATGCTGCCCAGCTGTTTCCTAGCTGCTGCCTAGCTGCGGCCCAGCTGCTGCCTAGCTGCTGCCTAGCTGCTGCCTAAGCAGCTTTGCAAGCCACCAAATGTGATGAATGCATGCAAGCCACAACATGTGCTGTTCTCTGTGTGCCATGCGCCATGCAGGAGTGCGATTATTGCGGGGGAGGCGACACGCACGCTGGCCCAGACACTGCCAAGCCACCCAACAAGCAAGCAAGCCACCCAACAAGCAAGCAAACATGATGAATGCATGCACGCCATGACATGTGCTGTTCTCTGTGTGCAATGCAGGAGCGCGATTCGTGTGAGGGAGGGGACGTGCACGCTGTCCCAGAAACTGCCAAGCCGCCCAATATGCAAGCAAGCCACCACGCATGACGAATGCAAGCCATGACATGTGCTGTTCTCTGTGTGGTGTGTGCCCATGCAGGATTGTGAGTACTGTGGGGGAGGCGATGCGGACCAGGTGCAGCGCATCGAGCGACAGGAGGCGCCGCAGGAAATTGGGGACGGCATCGCGCAGGTACGTGTGTGTGGGGATGAGACAGAGATAGGGGGAGAGAGAGAGAGGGAGGGAGAGAGAGGGAGAAAGAGAGGGAGAAGAGGGAGAGAGAGGGAGAGAGAGACAAACAAACACACACACACACTCACACGCGCGTGCATGCACACACACAAGTGCGCGCAAACACATGCACCCACTCTCCCCCACCCCACCCCACCCCACACACTCTCGCGCAGATTCTAGCCAATGACACACACTTCTCGTTAAAGAAACTGGGCCTCCTGACAGTTCTGGCGATCGGAATGCACAACGTGCCTGAAGGGCTAGCGACGTTCATTGGCACTCTGGCAGACCCGACGGCAGGTGCGTGTGTGGTGGGGGGGGGGGGCGTGTGTGTGTGCGTGTGTGTGTGCGCTCGTGTGTGTGGGGGGGTGTCTGTGTGTGTTTATGCATGTATGTGTGTATGTGCGCGTGTGTGTGCGCGCGTGTGTGTGTGTGTGTGTGTGTGTGTGTGTGCGTGTGCGTGTGCGTGGGTGGGTATGTGAGCAACTGGGGGCAGGGTCCGCTTGTGAGTGAACCAGGAGGTCAGGGGGTTCCGCTCATTCTACACTCAACACAAATACAACACCTGGACCACACAGGGGTAGTACCTCCACCCCACACCTGCATCCGACACCCGCCTCCGCAATCCCCAGGTGTCGCGATTGCCGTCGCGATCGCGCTCCACAACATCCCGGAGGGCATCGTCGTCGCGATGCCAATCTACATGGCAACAGGATCTAAGTGGAAGGCGTTCTTCTGGGCGTCGATGTCGGGCCTTGCGGAGCCGATCGGGGGCCTCATTGTGAGTCTCACGTTTCATGTCACTCGCTCCCTCGCTCCTGCGCTCCCTTACCCCCTCCCTCGCTCATTGTATCCCTCGCTCCCTCGCTCCCGTGCTCCCTCGCTCCCTTGTTCCCTCTCTATCTCCCTCCATCCCTCTCCCTTCCTCTCTCTCCCTCTCTCCCTCCCTCTCTCTCCCTCGCTCCCCCGCCCCCCCGCCCTCTCTCCCTCTCGCTCCCTCCCTCTCCCCCCTCCCTCCCTCGCTCCCTCGCTCCCTCTCTCTCCCTCTCTCGCTCCCCCGCTCCCTCGCTCCCTCCCTATCTCGCCATCGCCCTCCCTCCCTCTCCCTCTCTCTCTCCCTCGTTCGCTCACTCGCTTCCTCGCCCCCCCTTGCTCTCCCTCGCTCCCTCTCTATCTCCCTCTCCCTCCCTCCCTCTTCCCCTCCCTCTCTCTCCCTCTCCCTCCCTCCCTCCCTCTCCCTCCTCCCTCTCCTCTCTCCCTCTCTCTCCCTCTCCTCCCTCTCCCTCCCTCCCTCCTCTCCCTCCCTCCCTCCCTCTCTCCCTCTCCTCTCTTCCCTCTCTCTCCCTCTCTCTCCCTCTCTCTCCCTCGTTCGCCCGCTCGCTCGCTCGCTTCATCGCTCCCCTCGCCCCCCCTTGCTCTCCCTCTCCTCCTTTCGACACACTCCCCCCTCCCCTCCCTCAAAACCACTCTCCTAGGGATACCTCGCGCTGCAAGGCAGCCACTTGAGACCCGCTGGTGTATGCGCTCCTGTTTTGCACCGTGGCCTCCTTGCCCCCCCCCCCAAACACACACACACATACACTCACACCTTGCCCTCCGACTCACTGACAGTACACACAGAGAAATTGAGAGAGAGAGAGAGGCAGCACACACACACACACACACACAGAGACGGAGACAGCACACACACAGACACACAGACACACACACACACACACACACACAGTGAGGAGAGACGGAGACAGCACACACACACACACACACACAGTGAGAGAGAGACAGCCCACCGCACCCACACACACACTCCCCTCTCCTCTCCCCCAATCTCGTTTTTCCAGGGCTACCTCGCGCTGCAAGGCAACGACCTGGACCCACTCACTGACGCGTGACAACCACCTTCACAACCACCTTCACAACCACCTTCACCACCCACAACCACCTTCACAACCACCTTCATAACCACCGTCACAACCACCCACGGCCACCCACCGCCACCCACAACCACCTTCACAACCACCTTCACAACCACCGTCACAACCACTACCCGCCACAGGGATACCTTGCGCTGCAAGGGACAGCCACTTGAGACCCGCTGGTGTACGCGCTCCTGTTTTGCATCGTGGCCTCCTTGCCCCCACCCCACCCCCACCCCACCCCACCCCACACACACTTACCTTGTCCTCAGACTCACTGAGAGTACACACAGAGAAATTGAGAGAGAGAGAGAGGCAGCACACACACACACACACAGACAGAGAGCACACACACGCACAGACACAGAGTGAGAGAGAGAGAGAGAGCACACCGCACCCACATACACACTCCCCTCTCCCCTCCCCCAATCTCGTTCCTCCAGGGATACCTCGCGCTGCAAGGCAGCGACCTGGACCCGCTGGCATACGCGCTGCTGTTCGGAATTGTCGCGGGGATGATGACATGGATCAGCGTGCGCGAGCTCATTCCGACGGCGCTGAAATACGACCCCCAGGTGTGTCGGTTGTTGAAACTGTGTGTGCGTATTGTGTGCTGTGCAGTGTGTGTGTGTGTGTGTATGTGTGCGTGTGTGTGTGTATTTGAGTGGTTGAGATGATGACATGGATCAGCGTGCGCGAGCTCATTCCGACGGCGCTGAAATGCAACCTCCGGTGCGCCTGTCGTTGAGATTGGTCGTGCGTTGAGTGTCGTCCCGCCGCTGCTGACCCTCTGCTCCCCCTCCCTTCAGGATCACTCCACCGCGCTTGGTGTGTTTGCTGGCTTCGTGGTCAAGGCCCCCTGCTGCCGTGGCTGCCCGCCCTCCCCTCCAAACACACACACACACACTCACACACCTCCCCCACACACACTCCCTTCAGGACCGCTTCACAACGCTTGGTGTGTTTGCTGGCTTTGTTGTCATGGCCATTTCGCTGCCGCCGCTGAACCTCCCCCCATCCACACCTTCCCTCTCTTCAGGACCGCTTCACCACGCTTGGTGTGTTTGCTGGCTTCGTCGTCATGGCCATTTCGCTGATCATGTTCACGATTTGAAACCTCAAGAGGTTGTCGTCGCCAGAAGACGATCAGAAATCACAAGAGCCCATCATCAGAGTCGACCATCAGGGACCACCAGGCCATCAGTGGTGAAATACGTGGCCGCGTCGCTGATGACGGTGTTCTCGACATGATTGCAGGTGGCAGGTGGCGGCGGTGTCGGCAGTACAAGAGAAGCTGCTGAGAAGTTGCGGTCCTTAAATGACCGATTTTCCGATCGTGTGTGTCGCGCACCCAACGGGCGGCGTATTGCTGTTGTGACACACTGCACACTACACTGCACACTACAACTGCAGTACAACAGCAGTACAACTGCAGTACAACTGCAGTACAACTGCATCACAGCACAGTACAACTGCAACACTGCACCATACAACTGCGCAGTACCACATAATACAATAATAAAGAGGGTGTGTCGACGTCCACCCGCCCCCCCCTGCTGGCCCCCGATCTCAAAGGGCGCTCCCCGTTTCTCCCAGGGCCCCTATAATCCCCCTCCCTCCCTGGCTAGCCCCGGCCGACCTATATTTGCTCGCTACTGCAAGCAAGCTTGATGGGGGCACCCACGGCGCGTGCCCACTGTGTGCGTGCCGGCGTGTGCAACCATTGGCGCCGCCGGCGTGTGTGTGCTCAACTGTGCGGAGCCGCACGCTGTATTTTTGCGTGCCGTGAAAGCCGACACTGCCTTGGCCACAGAACAGGGGCTGTGGCCTGGGCCGTGGAGTCGCGTCGACTCTGCGCTCCACTCAAGGGTTTAGCAGGGTAAATCAGAGGTTCGTGAAGGACTTTTCGGACATAGCGGGACCGGTATCCGCCGGACACTGCTGTGTCAGCCTTGGCGCAGACTGGACACACGTGCGCACACTACACGCAGCTAGAGGAGTCGTTTCAACATTGAACATTGCGATGTGCCTGTACCTACGCTAGGCCAGGCCAGTCGTACTTTTGCTGGCTTCAGGCGGGGCGGCGGCAAGGACGGGCGGAGATGAGAATCACACCCCTTTTCGTCTTCTCCTGCAGCCAATCCGGAGTCACGTCGTTCCTCGGGAACATTTGGGGATTGGGGGGAACGGGGGTTGCGGTTGAGTGATCCAGGATCCTGCCTCGCTGTAAACAGAGCACGAATGAATGTCCCTCTCTGTTCCCACGAGGCCAGCGGGCAGAGCGACACCGACTGCTTGCATGCCCTGTGCAAGCCCTCTCTAGTCGGAGCGCTCCAAGCTCCAGAATACACAGCCAAGGGTCAAGCACCGCCTGTGTGCCTGGCGCGGCCAACGCACTTCATTGGAAGGCAAGGGGGGGAGCACATGTTCGGCTGGTGTCGCGTCACGCAGCTGGCTGTAACAGTAACGCAGTGTGTGAGCTCTCTCTGGCCAGAGCTTCGAGCTCCAGACACAACACAGCCAAGGACACCGCCTGTGTGCCCTCTGTGCCGGACACACTTCATTGGAAGGCAAGCACATGTGAGGGTGTCGGTTACAGTATCGCAGTGCGCGCGCGTGTTCATGTGTTTTGGAATGCGCAACCTGCAACGCAGCCCTCCCCTCCCCCTACACGGCCTCCGTGCGTCAGCAGTGAGGAGGCATGTCCGTAAAATAGGGCGTCCCCGCTGCCGCCCCACGCCTACACCACACGCAAGACACGCGCGCGCCGGCCACGAACGCGCGCGCGTCTAGGGCCGCCGCCAGTAATCCGCCGCTGCTGCCGTCGGCAAGCCGCAGAAGCCGCCGCCGCCGCGTGCTCTTGGCCTCACCGGGCGCGTCTCGACCGCCACGCCACACGCACGCGCATCAGCCACGCACGCGGACATCAACTGCCGCTGGGGACAATCCGCCGCCGCCGCTCCTGGTAGGCTGGCGCGCTGCGTGGCTTTGCGGGCTCTCCTAGTAGAGCCCCCCTAGACGTGTCGTCTAGGCCTTATCTCACGCCCCGGGGTCCTCCGGGCGCGTGCGTGTAAAACCTGCAAAACCCGCCGAGCGGGACAATCCGCCGCCGCGCGCGCATGGCACCGCCGGGCGCGGACGCATCAACTGGGACAACCCACCGCCGTCAACAACCCGCCGCCGCTGTATCGTGCGCGCATGCCGGGTGACGTCGCCGGGCCAGCTCGTATCAAACGACGCCAGCGCCAATCTGCCGTCGCTGCTGCCGCTGCCGTGCGCGCGTGGCTGCCGCCGCAGCAGACGACTCGCCGCCGCCGTCGTACGCGCATGGCCTCGGGTGGCCTTGTCGGGCGCGCGCATCCACCGCCGCCGGCGCCAATCCACCATCGCGCGCGCGTGGCTGCCGCCGCCGTCGAAAATCCGCCGCTGCCAGAGCGCACGCATGGCCTCGGTTGACCTTGTCGGGCGCGCGCGCATCAACCGCCGCCGGCGCCAGCCATCGCGCGCGCGTGGCTGCCGCCGCTGTTGAAAATCCGCCGCCGCCGTCGCGTGCGCATGGCCTCGGGTGGTCCTTGTCGGGCGCGCGCGCACCCACCGCCGTCGGCGCCAATCCGCCGCCGCCGCCGCGCGCGCACGGCCTCACGCAAGCGCGCACCCACCACGTGCCGCCTAGTTCGTTCCCGGGGGTCCGTCCATCCCGTGGTGAGGGCCGCCCATGCCGTGCGGTGGGCCGCCGTGGAAGCCGCCGCCCGGGGGGCCGCCCATGCCCATGCCCGGCGGGCCACCCATGCCCGGCGGGCCACCGCCCATGCCCGGTGGACCACCGCCCCCACCCATGCCCATCTGGCCGTGGGGGCCGCCCCCGCCCATGCCCCCGCCCATGTTTGGGGGCGAGCCGCTGTGGAAGCCGCTGCCGGGGGGGCCGCCCATGCCGCCCATGCCCGGTGGGCCGCCGCCGCCCATGCCCGGGGGCCGCATGCCGCCCTGCTGGGGGCCGCCCATGCCACCCTGCGGGGGGCCGCCCATACCCTGCGGGGGGCCGCCCATACCGCCGCCAAAGCCGCCGGGGGGACCTCCCGGCGGGGGGCCTCCCGGCGGGCGCGGCGGGCCGCCAAACTGGGGCGGGCCGCCCATGTTGCCGCCCATGTTGGGCGGGGGGCCGCCGAAGCCCATGCCGGGCGGGCGCATGCCCATGCCCATGCCGCCCTGGGGCGGGCCACCACCACCGCCGAAGCCCATGCCGCCGCCGTGGGACGGGCCGCCGCCGAAGCCCCCCATGCCGGGCGGGGGGCTGCCGCCGAAGCCCATGCCCTGCGGCGGGCCTCCGAATCCCATGCCGCGGCCGCCCATGCCGGGAGGGCCGCCGCCGCCAAAGCCGCCCATGCCCATCGGCCCGTGCATGCCCATGCCCATCGGCGGGGGCATGCCCATGCCGGGCGCGGGCCCCGGGCGCGGCCCGTCCGTGGACATGCCCATGCCGCCGCCTAGCGCGGTGGGCGGGTCGTCAAACTGGCTGTAGTAGTTGCGCACATTGGCCTGGGGGAGGGGGACGGGGAGGCGGTGCGGCTCAGATCAGGGCCTGGTCGCCATGCATCCTTGCATGGGGGGCATGGGGGGTGGGGGGGCCAGCACTCGTTGCGCGCCAGGACACCAACCATCCGATGGCGTGGTCCGCGGCATGCGTGGCCCCCACCCCGCGCGTCGCATGCTGCAGTATGCGCCGCTGTGAGAGGCCGACGGCGCATGTGGGGGCAGTGCGGCATGCATGGCCCTCACTCCCCCAGTGCCGCACCTTGTGCTTGTAACCCGAGTTGTGCTGCTTCCGCACTGCGGGCTGCAGGGTCAAACGCATCGGGGGAAGGGGGGGTCAGTAGCGGGGATCAAGCGCGGCGCGGTGCGGCGCTGGGCTGGACGATTGCAAGTGCTCGTGAGCCTCACCGAGTCGTGGGTGAGGTACGTATCGCAGTAGTCGCAGTAGTAGCGCGGCATGGCTGCTGGATCCACGAGGGCACGACTACGCACGCATGCAGATCAACACTCAACACCTCCTCCTGAATGCGCGTCACCAACTGGTCGTCGCGGGACGATGAGCGACGCCTGCTGTGGCGTTTTGGGGTGTTGGCAACAAGTGAGCCCAAGTGTCCAAGTGTGTGAGTCCCAACCTATCCCCAGACGTGTGACCCCAAAAGCGCTCCAAGTTGTGCTGGAGCTGGAGTGCTCTGATCTCTGCACCGAGCGTCAGGACTGGAGGTGAGCGGTAAAAAGGGACACACACGCACACACGTACACACACACACGAACGCACACGCGCGTGGCGCGGCAACCACTGGCCTTTTGTTACATACCTCCTGCTCTTAGCGTGAGCCCCCCAAAATACAATAATAAAATCAACATGGCGCACGCAGTGGAGGCTCCGGCGTCAGATCCTGTAGACGGCTGGGCGAGGGCGGGCCGTGCTTGCGGCCTCCTACTCCTCGTTCCACCGCGCGCGCCTCGTGGTTGACGGCGAGCGGATGGCTGCACCTGCTTGCTAAGTTGCATCCCCTCTGGGGGTGTGTTTGAAGGGGAGGTGGCGCCACACGCGCGCGGTGGCGGGTGCAGTGTGGTCGCTGAGTAGAGTGTTGCGGCGGGTGCCGTGTTTGGCCGCTTTCGGGTGGTTGGGGGTGGGCCTTCTTGGTCCCTTCATGATCCTGGATTTACAGCCGGTTATACCTGGGGTCTGCCTCCGGCTGCTTTAGGGCTGAGTGTGGTGCCTGACTTGCGGTGCTGCTTGCTTGGCGCCCACCACCTAGTGTGGGTGGCGCTACTGTGGGCTACTTTTGTAGCTTGACCTTTTGGTGGGCCTTGTGCCTGATTGTCCCGCTGGAACTTTGGAACTGATTGTGACCGCCGGCAGTGGATGTGTAACACTACTCTCTCCTCGTCATCGCCGTAGTCCTCCAATTCTTCGGAAGACTCCGTCCCAACGCCAACACCGTCCACCTCGGCGTCTTCAACAGCAGTTGAAGGATCGCTCGCCGCGATCGCGAGCACCTCGTAGCACGCCGCCGGCCCCAGCTCCTTGACCTCCTCGCGTACGGCGCGCCCCTTGCGCTTTTCGGCACCGCTGCCAATCTCCACGTCCACAGTGAGAGCGATGTGCAGCCCCCGCGGAGTCATGACCCGCAGCACGCCAAGGCACACCTCACGCAGCTCGTCGAGCTGCAGGCGCTCTGCCAGCGCCAGCCAGTTGATCACGTGCGTGGGCTCGTCGGGGTCGTGACCCAGCTTGCTGCTGTGCTCCTTCACAAAGGCCAACAGCCGTGCCATTAGCTTGCCAAGGTCGTACTTGTGCAGCACCGGCAGCAGCACGTACACGGCCCCAAGCGTGAGGGCGGGAGGGTCGCGCTGCTGGTGCAGGTCGCTCAGGATGTAGGTCCATGCGCCGAGGCTGCCGTCCACCTGTGGGAGTGTGCACGTGTCACAGAGGATGCTGTGAGCCGGCCACAGTCGCAGCGGCACACCGACGGCAGCAATCATACGCGTGCGCTCCAGCTCACCGGGATCGGCGCGCCTTCCTGCACGTCCTCCAGTGCGTTGCAGAAAAAGGGCGAGGCCATCTGAAGGACCTTTGCGACGGTGGGCACTTAAGCACCGCACGGCAGCTTCAGGGCCATGTCGCAAGGCACGCCATCTGCGAAACACGCACGCATGAGCATCGCATGAATGCTTGGCACACGCCATACCTAGCAGTCCAGCGTCCGTGGGCTACTTTTGTAGCTGGAACTTTTTTGGTGGGCCTCGTGCCTGCTCTCGTAAGTCCCGCTGGAGCTTTGGAACCAAACGTGTGACCGCCGGCAGTGGATTGCAAAACTCTCATCATCAAAAAAAAGTCTAGGAAATTCAGCGTATTAGCACCTGCGTCCAGCTGGAACCTGTCCTCGAGCTCCATGGTGACGTGGACCGTCAGCACCAGCGTGTCACGAGCCAGCCGGCACCTGCTCGCCGCAGCGCAGATAGCAGGATGAGCTCGTCAAAGCCCCAGACAGCGGTCTCGACGCCAAAGTCTCCGTGCCACAGCCTGTGTCAGGGTTGTGGCGCACGCAGCGGACAGGCGTCAGCCCTACCAAAATCCCAACGTCTGATCCGCGCAAGTGAATGCGGTCATAACGTCTTGAGGCGGTCCGGGGTGCGCCTCAATCGGTGGTGGGCGCCCGAGGCGGTCGGGGTGGCGCCTAAGGCGGTCAGGATGACGCCTGAGGCGGCGCCTGAGGCGATCAGGGGTGCGCCTCAGGCGGCGCCTCGGGCGGTCGGCGCGCCTCAGGCGCCGCCTGCTCCGCGCAAGTGAATGCGCCGCCTGAGGCGCCGCCTCAGGCATTGGGAATGCGGTAGGGAGGCAGCGCTGCCTACAATGCGGCCACGTCATGCTCTCTGCGACTGACATCCGGAGCGCGACTTCCTGGCATCCGCCTGCTTGACCAGCGTGAACGTGTACTCTGCGCGTGGTGCCCACATGTCGTCTTGCGCCACCAGGAAGAATGTCGGGTGGGTGCCTGCGGTGACGTTGAAGCCCCTGGGGTACACTCCCAGCCGCTTGAAGGTGCATGGCAGTCAGCAAGGAGGCGTTGCAGAGGCAGGCAGGCACTGCGTGCGTGCGTGCGTTAGTGCGTGCGTGCGTGCGTGTGCGTGTGCGTGCGTGCGCGTGTGCGTGCGTGCGCGCGCGCGTGTGTGCACACACGCACCCGGTGCAGATGCCCGCCTCGAAGCACGCGGATCGAACAGCTGCATTCGTCAGCTTGCTGAAGTTGTCATGCGTAACTGCAGTCCACACACAAGCAGAATGAGCGCTCGTCTTGAGCGCATTGCGCGTGAGGGTGCCATGTATGCATGTCTACATGCCCCACCTCACGCAGCGTCAGTCTGCGCAGGCCAGGCAGCGATGCAGTGACAAGGGTTTGCAGGGTGGAGCTGTCGCTGACATCGAGCATATGGTGCATGAGTGCATGCGCCATGCGACATGGCCCATGCTGGGCCTTGGCGCATGGCGCATGCGGAGAGCCGCACACACCCTACAGACACCCAGCCACCCTACGCACCGTGAACGAAGTGGTGGCCCAGGGGTCCTTGATGCTGGTGTCCGCGACGGTGCTGGCTGCATCCGCCCCCGCCAGCTCCTCCGCACCGCGCTTGCGACTACCGCCCCACCTTCCAGAAATCGCTGCCTTCCAGTCCTGCTTTCCAGTACAAACCGCTTGGGTTCACACTGCATGTTGGGCGACAATGGAGCCATATGAACTTCTGTGTGGAGTGTGAATGTAATGTGAAGAAGCCACACAGGGATAGCAACACGTTAATACAAACGACGACGGATAGCAACACGTTAAGCTTTCAATGTCGAAGCCCACAGCTGTTTCTAGTCAGAAATCACAGGTGCCCTTAGCTCGCTTTCTTGTCGTTTGGGAACGGACCTGTGCTGTGTGTTCATCCCATGCGCTCTCTAGACACAGCCCTGTGTGTGCATTCCATGCATCCACCTTACGCGCGTGCGTGCGTGCAACGTGGCATAGAGCACCCTGGATCTTCCCCTTCTCTCATGCCACCTCCCCCCCCCAATGCAGGCCCCCTATTAACACCCAGATGGCATCCCTGGAGGGCATGGAGGAGACGAAGATCTCCACGATGAAGAGAGAGCCAGGTGGTGTTTGCGAGTGCGCATGCATGGGGACACACAGCCGCATGGCGTGTTGCGTGACGCCCGCACAACTCCAACGCCCCCGGGTCCTCACCCACAGCATCCTCTGCAAAATCATCATGCGTGTGGCGCACTCTCTGGTCCAGAGCCACCCGTGGCCCTTGACTTGACGCGTGCCTCTGCCTCTTGACGACGCACCGCTGTTGGGCATGACTGATCAGTCATGATGGCTGATCACCCGTGGGTGCTGACCCTCGGCATGCATGCACACACTGCGTGCAGGCTCGTCCAGTGCCTCTGAGTCTGAATCTGACAACGGCCTCGATGACACGCCGCTGACTCTGCGCCAGCAGCAGAAGGAGGAGAAGCAGCAGAAGAGTTCTTCAAAGCGCGCGCGTGACGACGACCACGTAGGCTTGGCCCCACCATTCGCACCACCTGCCCCACCCCATGTGGCTTGGCCCTGCATGCTAATGGGATCGCCGCACGCGCAGCCCCGTCCCTGCCCCCCGCACTCCATGGTCCTTTCTCATGCCCCCCCCCCTCCACCTCACTCCACCTCCCCCGTCACCCCCTCCTCCCCATCCCCACAGCCGGAGCGCGACGCGCCCTCCGACCCTGGCCTGCCATCCCTGAGGTAGGGCTTGGTAGGGCACCAGCTGTAGACGGTGCGTGTTAATAGGGTAGGGTGTCTCGCGTGCGATCGCGTGTGCGAAAATGGTTCGTCAATGCTTCTGCATGCATGCACGTATGCACGCGCCCGCTAGGACCCCAGGGCGTGCGTCACAGCGCAAAGCCGTCAGTGAGCGAGTGGTAGGCTGGCGCACTGCTTGGCCTCGCGGGCTCTCCTAGTAGAGCTCCCATAGACCCTGGACGTCCAGTCTAGGCCTCAACTCACGCCCCGGGGTCGTCCGGGGTGGGGGTGGGGGAGGTTAACAGCTCAACACGCCCCTCCTACTCAGGGGAGAAAACCAAAATTCAAAAACGTTATTTTCCAAGTGCTTCCCCGGTCATTCCTGCTGGAATGAGAGCAGTGCTCTGCCGACTGAGTTATAGAGGCGCATCTACAAGCGATGCCTCCAACCAGGCTCGAACTGGTCTCCCATGGGACCAAGCTAAGCGCTTGGAGGTGCAATCGCGGGAATGTCTTGCAGCGGTTCGACTAATCAAAACGCAAACAAGTAATGGCGTTGAAAACACACAAAAAAAACCAAAAAACTGACAGTCGACAAGCGCATGCCATTGAGCGTGTCCCAGGATGTACTACCCCTGAGCCTGCGGCGCGCCCCTTCGCCTTCCCTGTTTCCATCCCCTTCCCGTCTCCCCACACATTCAGTGAGCCCGGCGTCCCCTCGGGGGTGTTTGGGAAGAACTACCGGTCGTGTGACCAATTCCCAGACCCGG
>VFSX01000132.1:308861-318861 GCA_016618255.1 Chlamydomonas sp. UWO 241 | reverse complement strand
CAGCCGAACAGAAAGTGGGGCAGCACGAAAGCGTTGTAAACCCGCATCTTAGACTGCACTTGCATCTTCTTACTGGCCCAAATCTTATCAAAAGACGCAAACACGCCTAGCACGCGACCGACACGCACACCGATCTCCTTTTCCACACCACCACTGTGGGTTATCCAACTCCCTAGATACTTAAACTCAGAGACGGTCTTCACTTCACCACCAGTCAGCGCAAATGCGGGCAGATCCGCATCAAAATCTGCTGGCAAAATCATCACTTCTGTCTTGGCGGCGTTGATTTGCATGCCAAAGCTAGAGGACACTTTGTCAAGGATTTTCAGCATACGCGCCAACTGAGCTGGGTCATGCGAGAACAAACATAAATCGTCGGCATACATCAGCATTACTATGCGCTCAACCGACGACGACAACACAGAGCCGCCGGCTCGGGTCACGACTGACACGCCTGCCCCCTCTGGCATCATGTCTAGCGCCTTTTTCACTATGTGGTCAATAAAGACATTGAACAACACAGCGGCAATGACGCACCCCTGTCGCACACCAGACGACACGGGGAATTCGTGCCCGATTTTCCCAGCCAGCCGCACGGCAGCTGCGGTGTTGGTGTGAAGATCCTCCAACAGATCAATAATGTGCGGATGAACACTATATAATCTAAGGACTCTCCACAGTGCCGCACGGTTTATGCAATCGTAAGCTTTAGAATAGTCGACAAATGCCACAGCCATGCATTGTTTGTACTCGGCATGTGCCGCGCTCAGCGAGCGCAGAGTAAAAATTGCATCAACAGTGCCTCTGCTTTTTCTGAAACCACACTGAGCCTCATGCAACTGACCATCAACCTGCGTGGAGACGCGGTGCAGAAGTATGGCAGCGTACACTTTCCCGGCAATAGAGAGAAGGCTTATACCGCGGTAGTTACCAGGGGAGTCACGCGGACCCTTCCCCTTATATAACGGTGTGATAATAGCAGTTTTCCATTCCCTCGGGGCTCTCCCCGACCGCTATACGGCGATGATGACCCGGTGGAGCCATGCGATGGCAGGTGGGCACCGCAACAGCATGGCGTCCAGCTGGTCACCGCCCGGAGCGGCGGCCGAGCGCAACGCTCGCACACACGCCTCCGTCTCAGCCAGGTCAGGGGGGCGCCCGTGCGCCTCGTCCACCTCTGTGGCGCGTGTGAGCTCAAACGCCGCTACATCGTTCTCCAGCTGGTTCAGGGTCTCGTCGCTGAGCTTGGTCTCCCCGCCATATAGCTTGTCGAATGACTCTGTCATGGCCTTCAGCACCCCGTCTGGACCGCTGTGCAGCGCGCCCGAGACGTCCCGCATGGCAGGTGGGATCTGATGGCTGCGGCTGCGGCCCGCCAGCCTGTCGCACGCGCGCGCAAACTGGCGCAGATTCTTCTTGCGTAGCATGTCTTGCGCCTCCGCCACCTGCTGGCCGATCCACCTCTCCCTGTCTCTCTGCACAGCTGCGTCGGCCGCGCGGTTGGCGCGGTTGCGCTCTCGTTTGGCAGCAGCAGACTTGCTCCTGAGCCATGCCGTGTGCGCGCGCTGCCGGGCGTCCATGAGCCGGAGGGTGCGCTGCGACAGAGTGAACTGCCAGCCGCGCCGCCGGCGGCTGCCGCGTGGAGCGAGGTGGTTGGTGGCCACCTCGCGAATGGCAGCAGCCATCGCGTCGTACTCCGCCTGGGCATCAGCGCCCTCGGGCGGCACGGCCTCCAGCAGCCCAAAGCGATCGGACAGCTGGAGGTTGAACTCACGACGGACAGCCGGGCGCCGCAGTTGTGAAGAGTCCCATGCGCGCCGCTGAGAGCCGCCTGCATGGCGGGAGGCTCGCATGCGGAGGCGCATGGACAGTACCACCATGCGGTGATCGCTGTCCCAGGTTGGGCTCCTACGCACCCTGCAGTCTGTCACCGCATGCATGCGGCGGCGCGCGACCAGGATGTAGTCCTTGACGCTGTGCAGGCGGCGCACAGAGCATGCATGCCGTCTGCTCTGTGCAACAGCCATGGGGCTGATGTGGGTGTACTGGTGCTCAGGCCTGTGGGGGTAGAGAGTGTTGGCAGCGCGCAGGCTGCATGCAGTGGCAGTGAGGAGCAGGCGACCGTTCCTGCTGGCCACCGCTGGCTCCGTGAGGGGCAGGTGCTTGCCAACGCATTCGTGGTCGGACACCGAGTCCCTCCCCACTGCTGCATTGAAATCACCTGCCACGATGCGCAGATCGCGCTTGTCGTTGACCTTGTCCGCGAGCGCCGCTGCTCGAAGGTAGAAGTCGCCAGCCTCCTCGTCGCTCGCCGCCTCCGTTGGACTGTAGGCGCTGACGATGGTGATCATCTGCCCACGGTCTGCTGCAAAGCGGGCCTGGATGAGGCGGTCGGACACCGCCTCCCAGGAGACGAGTGCCGATGCCCATGCAGACAACAGCAAGCCCACCCCACGCTGCCGGTGCTCCCCACCCGACCATAGCAGCGTCCACGACGTGTCGCCCGTAGCCACTTGCGCCTCCCCGGAGCCAGTCCTGCGCAGCTCCTGAAGCGCTTGCAGCGGCAACACCGACGCTAAGCTTGGCGCAATCTTGCACCAGACTCGCCAGTTTGACCAGTCCCTCGTCCTCTGCAGGACATGTCCGCACGTTGAACGTAGCCACTCTGGTGTTCTGATTGACGACTTGGACGCGTCGCCAGGCGTGCCCCGCTACACGCGGGGACTGGGCAGGAAAAGGCTGCATGCATGGGGTGCCTTGTTTCCCCTTTGCTCGCATCCGCGGCCAGCCAGCTCAAGTCCGCGAGGCGTCCTTGGCCGTCTGTGATGCCGGGCCGGTATGCCCTCCTTGGGTTGGCTCTACGCTACAGGGTCATCGGACTCGCGTCGTCGACACCTGGATCGCAGCGCGCCCGGGGGGTTGCCCCCCCCCCGAGCGCACTAGTAGAACGTAGAAGCGGTGTGTTGGACTGTGTTGGATTGTAAAATCTATGCCAAACCATTATAAAGAGGGTCACTGTTTTGAATTTGGGTGCCTTGCCGCATTTTTATTCCGTTTTGACGTCACTCTAGGCCCTTTTTTCCGGCAATGTAATTTTTGAAATCGACCTTGCCGGCACATTCGCGGAATTATTTAATCGGAAAGGCAAAGCAGTACTACGGTAGGCTGCGCGGCGATGGGGCGGGGGCCCTACACGGGCCGCCGCTCTGCCGCCTCGTCTCATCTTCCTGTGGCATCGTTGCCCTAATGCGCTAACCCCTAAAACCCTCAACCCTCAACCCCCAACCCTCAACCCTAAACCCCTAAACCCTAAACCCCTAAACCCTAAACCCCTGAACCCTAAACCCTACACCCTGAACCCCTAAACCCTGAACCCTCGAACCCCTAAACCCTAAACCCTAAAACCTGCCCTCCTCACGCGTGCCGCAGGATCCCGGTCGACGCGTACGGCAAGACGGTCGAGGTGACGGACCGCAACGGAAAGACGCAGAGCTTCCGCATCACAGGTGCGTGTCGCGCGCGAGTCGCTTGAGCTCATGAGAAGCGAGGCGCCGGTTTTATTTTGTGCTTGTGACCCGGCGCACGGGGTTGCAATATGAGGGCCTAGGAGCAGCCTAGGAGGAGGGGGGGCATATTATGCAGGGGGGCTAATTATTAAACTTGAGGATGCCAGAGCTTCTCACAGCCAGATGGGGGGGCCGCCTGTGCCGGGACCAAGGGGGTGGCTGCCCCATACCATGGCCAACTCAAGTCTGGAAGGGGGCACGCTGTGTGGCGGCTGTGGGAAGCTCTGGCATCCACAAGTTCACTAATTAGCCCTCCTTAATAATATGCCCCCCTCCTCCTAGTGACGTGGCCTCAGTGTGAGTGGGTGAGGGTGGGGAGTGCATCAGGGTGGGGTCAGGCGTGGTCATGAGAAACGAGGCACCGGATTGAGTTTGTGTTAGCCAACCCGCAACCCGCCAAAGTGCACTTTCGGGTTGAGATTGGCCGATTCGGGCTGGCGCGTCTATCGGGTTGAGATTGCACGAATTCCGACCCGAAGAGGTGTGAAAACGGCATTTCCATTTTTTCCCGCCAAAATTCCCCTCCGTCGGGTTGAGATTGGCGAAATGAGCGTGAGGCCCGGGTTGAGCCATCATTTTTCCAAGATCCTTAACGGAACCACTGGCGCACGGCGTAGCAACACGGGGCGTCGTCATCACCCTGAATTCTACTTCTGCAGGCCCACACTTGCAGGCCCCTCCCGACAAATGAACCACATACATGACCATGCAGTTGGCATGAGAGTCTGTGAATCCATCGCACCCAAACCTGAACCCTTCACCATACACCCTTGACCCTAAACCCCGAACCCGGCGGCCATGACGGTGGGTTTTTACCCAAAACCCTACACCCTAAACCCTAAATTTGAATGACGACCCTAAACCTTAAACCCTAAATCCTAAATTCGACCCTCAACCCTGAGCCCTAAACCCTCAATTCGAATGCCCTCAACCTCAACCCTGCCCTGATCCCTCACCCTTCAACCCCAAACCCCAAACCCGTGTTTCTAAACCCCTGGAACCCGAAACCCTGAACCCTGAAACCCGGCGCGCCCAGGAGTGGGTCAGGGTGGGGTAAGTGAATTTTTCAGAGCCAAAGGCGGCAAGTAAACCAAAGGGTGTGTTTCTCGTGCCAAAAACTTTACTGGTAGGCTGGCGCGCTGCGTGGCCTTGCGGGCTCTCCTAGTAGAGCTCCGAGGTCCTCCGCCCCGAGGTCCTCTGGACGCGTACATGTAAAACCCTGTAAAACCCTGCCGAAAACTCACGCCACGCCACGCCACACTGCGTGCGGGCCTGCTCGAGTGCGCAGGCGTGAAGGCGGCCAACCGCAAAGTCTGGCCAAATGAACAAAAAAATACATTTCTTGTGCCGAAAACTCACGCCACGCCACACCACGCCACGCTGCGTGCCCGCCCGGTAGAGTGCGCAGGCGTGAAGGCGGCCAACCGCAAAGGCTGGCCAAATGAACAAAACCTACATTTCTTGTGCCGAAAACTCACGCCACGCCATGCCACGCTGTGTGCTCGCCCGCTCGAGTGCGCAGGTGTGAAGACGGCCAACCGCGAAGCCCCGGTGCTGGCAGAGTGCTGCGTCACGGACCATGCCTGAGCGCAGGTGGATTACTGCTGTGCCACCTGTCGCGCATAATAGTCGGTCGGCTGCGAGCGCTCAACACACGTCAGGACAGCGGGCCTCGGCCCGGGGGTAATTCGACACCAAGGGAGACTGAAGGGAGATGGCAGATAAAAAGCAACACTTGGTAGCGCAGCATGTTGACAAAGAGAGGCGGAACGTTGGTCACATAGCAATCACTTGCAGTAGCTATCTGAAGTCCCGACTTTCTTTCCTTGGGTAGGTGGGGGCGCTGCTTGGGTAGGTGGGGGCGCTGCTTGGGTAGGTTGGGTAGGTGGGGCGCTGCTTGGGTAGGTTGGGTAGGTGGGGGCGCTGCTTGGGTAGGTGGGGTAGTTGGGGCGCTGCTTGGGTAGGAGGGGTAGTTGGGGCGCTGCTTGGGTAGGAGGGGTGGGTGGGGGTGCTGCTTGGGTAGGTTGGGTAGGTGGGGGTGCTGCTTGGGCAGGTGGGGGCGCTGCTTGGGTAGGTGGGGGCGCTGCTTGGGAAGTTTGGGGCGCTGCTTGGGTAGGTGGGGGTGCTGCTTGGGTAGGTGGGGGCGCTGCTTGGGTAGGTTGGGTAGCTGGGGGTGCTGCTTGGGCAGGTGGGGGCGCTGCTTGGGTAGGTGGGGGCGCTGCTTGGGTAGGTTGGGGCGCTGCTTGGGTAGGGCGCTGCTTGGGTAGTTTGGGGCGCTGCTTGGGTAGGTGGGGGCGCTGCTTGGGTAGGTTGGGTAGTTGGGGCGCTGCTTGGGTAGGAGGGGTAGTTGGGGCGCTGCTTGGGTAGGAGGGGTGGGTGGGGGTGCTGCTTGGGTAGGTTGGGTAGGTGGGGGTGCTGCTTGGGCAGGTGGGGGCGCTGCTTGGGTAGGTGGGGGCGCTGCTTGGGTAGGTTGGGGCGCTGCTTGGGTAGGTGGGGGCGCTGCTTGGGTAGGTTGGGTAGCTGGGGGTGCTGCTTGGGCAGGTGGGGGCGCTGCTTGGGTAGGTGGGGGTGCTGCTTGGGTAGGTGGGGGCGCTGCTTGGGTGGGCGCTGCTTGGGTAGGTGGGGGCGCTGCTTGGGTAGGTGGGGGCGCTGCTTGGGTAGGTTGGGTAGGTGGGGGTGCTGCTTGGGCAGGTGGGGGCGGTGCTTGGGTAGGTGGGGGCGCTGCTTGGGTAGTTGGGGGCGCTGCTTGGGTAGGTTGGGAAGGTGGGGGCGCTGCTTGGGTAGGTGGTTCGCTGCTTGGGTAGGTGGGGTAGGTGGGGGCGCTGCTTGGGTAGGTTGGGTATGTTGAACTGTAGTGACAGCGGTCACACCTTGACTGCTTGCTGCTACTAGTGTTTGGCTCGGCTACCCGATTCCCCTCTGTAAACTCTGATCGTGGCGTGTCCCTGTCCCTGTCCCTTGTCTCTGCCAGCGCTCCCTGTATATCGACAGGGTAGGTGGGGGTGCTGCTTGGGTAGGTGGAGGCGCTGCTTGGGTAGGTGGGGGCGGGGCGAATTACTCACTTTTTTGGGAGGGACAGTGTAGCGTGTGATGCCGACGTGGCGTGCATCACCCTTCAGCGAACGCACGTGGCAACTGACGACGTCAAACAGGGGGCCTGGTCAGGTCAGGCCTGGGGGGCTGAGGGGGGGGCGTGGAGGGCTGCTGTGGGGGAAAAGGGAGAGAGAGAGCCGTACATAGGCTTGTACTGTAGCAATAAATCAGCAAGAGAAAGAGATGATGAGCGAGTGTAGTGGTGACGGATGGCGCACCTAGTTTTTTGTTGTGATGAGTATGAAAGTGTGTACCGAACACCCTCGCACCACCTACCACATATGTTGCAGTGGAGCAAGCGCCTCGGAAGCTGCATCAGGCCGCGTGCATCATCAGGATGACCTGATTGCATTGTGTTAGCCTGGCTAAAATCATGGAGCGATCCTGCACAATCGGTCTGTGCGATGCACGCTCGCGCATTCGATGATGCAACACGCACACCCATACTCTAACCAACTCCATGCACACGCGCAGACGTGGGAGGGCTGGATTCCTATCTGGCCTCGCATGCACTCTCTCACTCTCTCGACGCGAGGACAACCACAGCGCCCTCCGCTCCCGCCGCGCTGACGCTGCCAACAGCTGAGGCGGTACTCAAGGCAAAGGGGGAACGGGAAGAGCAGCAGCAGAGTGTCGACGAGGAGAGCCAGACTCCGCTCAACTGTACTTGCATGGAGTCCTCTGCTCCGGCGCCATCGTTGTCACCATTTGGCGCTGCAGAGGTCGAGGCCTCGCATGTATTCAGCGGCAGCAGCCTGGGGCCGACGTCCAACACCTCTAACTCTGGTCCCAGAGACTCCCTTATGGCCTCCTTCACGCTCGAGTCGTCCATGTCGATAATGAGCGTGTCAGCGCCGGGCGGGTGCCCGCCCCACGGCGCCAAGGCAGTCTGCGGGAAGCGAGCAAAGATGGAGGACGTATACAGCTTGCATCCATTCTTCTTCGACTGTCCCGCCACCCTCACCGACGAGTCGCCCACGTGCCTGCCCGCACGCATCGCGGTGCAGATGGAGCTGGCGCTGGGGTGGGGCGAGGGCGGGGACGCGGCGTCGACTGCACCGCTGGGCCGCACTGCAATGTCCGACCCCACTGACGTAGCGTCGGGCGCGGAGGCAGACGACGCAGCAGCAGCGAGCACGGTTGAGCGAGACACCCTCCACTTCTTCGGCGTGTACGACGGCCACGGCGGCGTTGAGGCTGCCAACCATTGCGCGGCAAAGGTGCGCATGGCCCATGCATGCCATGCGACATGCAAAACCGCTCGCATGCATGGAGGCTCGCATACGACACTCCACCACGCAATGCACGCATGGGATCATTTGCATGTGCGGGCACGCCTAATGTGCATGGGCACAGCCAGAGGTGCGCCATCCCCTCTCCCCCGACCCAATTCTACCCTCGTAACTCCGCTCCCCCCCCCCCGACTCTCCTCCACCCACCCACCCCCGCAGCTCCACCTCCACCTCAGCGCGGCGCTCACCGCCGTCGGCAGCGGCGCGCAGCTGGAGCCGCTGCCGCAGCTGTCACCCTCCAGCAGCATGTCCAACACGGTCGACGACGCACACCTCCACCTCGAAGCAGTGTGCGAGGCAGCACCAGGGGCGGCGGCGGCGGCGGCAAGCATGTCGTCGTCCCCGCCAGACGTGTTACACGCGAGCCCGGGGCGGTTCCCCGCCCCGGAGGTCCTCGCGGCGTGCCCGCAGTCAACGGCAGACGCCGAAGCCCCCTCCGGCGCGCACACGCACGGCGGCGCCGAGGCCGGGCCCGCGGCCAGCTCGCCCCTCGGGGGGGAGGGCGACGGCGGCCCGGCCGCGTCTGCGTCCGCGCGCGGTGCGTCGGTGTCGGCGTGCGCAGCCCTGGGCCATGGCGGCGTGCCTGGGAGCAACGGCAGCAGCGCTGCGCCGGGCAGCGAGAGCGGGGGCGGCTCGGAATCGGTGGGGTGCGTGGTGGGGTGCGCGCTGCGACGTGCGCTGCGGCACGCGTTCCTGAAGACAGACGCCGAGTTTGCCGAGGTGGGTCGTGAGGGCTTGCGGTTGAGCTGAGGTTCCGCAGGGGGCGGTGCATCACGAGATGTTGAGACCGCATGGGCCTGAGGCCTGGGGGGGGGATGGGGGGGCGGGGGGCGCTGCAGTACGCGTTCATCCAGACAAGACGCCGAGTTTGCCGAGGTGAGTCGTGAGGGCTTGCGGTTGTGCTAGGGCTCCGCAAGGGGGGGTCGTGGTGATGGGGTGTCGAGGCCGCATTGTGAGCCTTTGGGGGGGGGGGGGCTGCGGCACGCGTTCCTGAAGACGGACGCCGAGTTTGCTATGGTGGGCCGTGAGGACTTGCGGTTGAGCTAGAGCTCCGCAGGGAGGGGGGGGGGGCGTGATATGCATCTCATCACCAGATGTTGCGGCCGCGTGGGCCTGAGGCCTGGCGGGAGGAGGGGGGGGGGCGTTGCGTCACGCGTTCATCAAGACAGACGCCGAGTTTGCAGAGGTGGGCCGTGGGGACTCGCGGTTGAGCTAGGGTTCCGCAGAGGGGGTCGTGGTGATGGGTTGTGAAGGTCGCACTGTGAGCCTTTGTGTGTGTGTGTGGGAGGGGGGGGGGGCTGGAACGTGTTCCTGAAGACGGATGCCAAGTTTGCTGACGTGGGTCGTGGGGGCTTGCGGTTGAGCTAGGGTTCCAAAGGGGGGGGGGGGTGAGGCCACGTTGTGGGCCTTTTTTGGGGGGGGGGGGGCTGGTATACGTTCATGAAGGCTGATGCCAGTGATGTGGAGTCCTCTTGGGTCTCGTGCGGAGGCCGCGTGTAGTGGTTGGGGGGCCGATGTGTGTTTGGGTGTGGGTGTGGGTGCGTGCATGCGTATGTGCGTGCACGGCGGGGAGGGGGGAGGGGAGGGTGAGGCGAGGCGGGAGGGAAGCTGAATCGGCACGCACGCACACACAGCAGACTCCCTTACCCCGCACACACGCCCACCCCCTGAACACACACACACACACACACACACACACACACATGCACACGCGCACACTGTGCCCCTCAAGACAATGTCGTCGGCTCAACCCAAGCACTTTTCAGACACACACACACACACGCACACACACACACACGCACGCACACACACCCTGTGCCCTTCAGGACAATGTCGTCTCTGCCTCAATGGTTGGCACAACTGCGGTCGTTGCGCTGCTCGGAACCAAGAAGATGTGAGTCACCCAAGCACGGCTGGCGCGTTGTTGTGCTGTGCTGTGCTGTGCTGCTATGTCCTCTGCTGTGCTGTGCTGTGCTGTGCTGTGCTTCTCTGCTGCTCTGCTCGTAACCAAGAAGATGTGGGACACCCAAGCACGGCTGGCGCGTTGTT
>VFSX01000132.1:216361-303861 GCA_016618255.1 Chlamydomonas sp. UWO 241 | reverse complement strand
GACAACAGGGGGCGTACGGAGGAGGAGAGGCGGCGAGAATCGGCGGCGGCATGGGTGAAGGGGGGTCGACGTAGGCGGCGATGACTGCGCGGGCGCAGCGCCCACAGAGTGGGGCGCCCACAGAGTGGGGCGCCCACAGAGTGTTCATGAGAGACCTTGACACACACACACACACACACACTCACACACATGCGCGCACACACACACACACACACACACGTACACACACACGCGCGCGCAGTGTGCGTCGCGCAAGGCGGCCGTTCACATCGCTGCGAGTGTGCTCACCCCCAACACACACACACACACACACACACGCAGGGTGCATCGCGCAAGGCTGCCGTTCGTATCGCTGCGAGCGTTCTCACAAAGGCTGCGGTTGACCGGGGGTCCAAGGTGTGTGTGTGTGTGTGTGTGTGTGTGTCAGGGCCGTACAGGGGGGGTTGACATCCGGGAAAACGGACGTGGGGTGGCGGCTGTGTCCGGGTCCCCGGACGGGGGTCTGGCCGGCCGTCCGGAAGTGTGGAATGTGTGGACGCTTTTTTTTTTACAGTGCCACTGTCCCCCCCTGCCTACATCAGCCCGTGGACCATCACCAAGCCTGCTTTGGAAGCAGTCTGGGGGGCAAAAAGCGCTGGCTTGAACTCACGCTCGCCCAGACAAGCTGTTGCGCATGGCGCATGTAGGCATGCATGCAGTGGGGGCTAGGGCGCAGCCCCCGGAGGTGGCGTTAGAACCACTGATACATCGTGTGTTAGTTCAGATAATGGCATGATCTGCTGCAGCAGAGCCAGGGGGGGGGATCTTGGAGGCGGTCACACTTGAATCAAGCAACAGTGTGACCAACCACCGCGCCTCCTCCGCATCAGAGCTCTTAGCGCGCGATGCAAACAGATACAATTCTAGTCGCGAAAAGTACTCGGGGCCAGAGGCGAGGGGAGAATAGGAGTCGGGGGACAAAAAAACGGACGGAGGCTAAGAATGGCGTCCGGAAAGCCGGACGGGGCCCTGCGGGCCCCAGCGTTGGCGTCCGGAAAGCCGGACGGAGCTTGCCGCGCGCGTCCGGATTGCCGCCCCTTGCGGCGTTGGCGTCCGATCCGGACCGGTTTGAAAGGCCGTGGTGTGTGTGTGTGTGTGTGTGTGTGCGCGTGTGTGTGCGCGTGTGTGTGCGCGCGTGTGTGTGTTTGTGTGTGTGTTCTCACACGAACGTGTGCGAGTGTTCTCACAAAGGCTGCGGTTGACCGGGGGTGTAAGGTGTTTGTGTGCACACACACACACACACATACATATAGGACAACGTGACTGTCGTAACTGTCGATCTAAAGACACCCCCTGCCGGGCCCCTCTGGCCCCGCGTCCACACACACATACACAAGACAACGTGACCGTCGTAATTGTAGACCTAAAGACCACCACCCCGTCTCCCCGCCGGGCCCATCTGGCCACGCATCCACACACACACACACACACGCACCACCACCCCCACACACAGGACAACGTGGCGGTCGTACTTGTAGACCTGAAGACCACCCCCACCCGTCTGGCCCCGCATCCACACACACACACAGCACACACACACACACACCTCCCCCCCTCACACACACACATAGGACAACGTGACCGTCGTAATTGTGGACCTGAAGACCACCCCCCCGCCGGGCCCCTCGGGCCCCGCCTCTGGGACTCCAGGATCCGGAGGAGGGGTCAGCGGGTCGCCAAAGCCCCGGGGCGGGTCAGGGGGCGGCAACGCAGCAGGTGTGTATTTGTATATATATATGTGTGTGTGTGTGTGCGGGGGGGGGGGTTCGCCAAAGCCACCAGGGCGGGTCTGGGTCGGCAGCGCAGCGGCAGGTGGGTGGGTGGCGTGGGGTGAGGTGCAAGCGTGTATCGGTGTGTGCGTGTGTGTGTGCAAGGGGGGGGGCAGCACAGCAGCAGGTGTGTGTTTGTGTGTGTGTGCGTGCGTGTGCGTGTGTGTGCGCGCGTAATGGTGGGGGGGGGGGGCAGCGCAGCAGCCGGTGTGTGTGCATGTATGTGTGTTTGGGTGGGTGTGGGTGGGTGTGGGTGTGGGTGGGTGTGCCACTGCTGATGTGGGTGGGGGCGAGCTGCGCGCTCGTCTCTTTCAAGCATATACAAACACACACACTCACACACACGCAGGGACGAGCAGCAGTGCCCCCGCAGCTGGCACCTCTCCTCCCTCCAGTGTCGAACCAGGTGTGTGTTTGTGTGTGTGTGTGTGTGTGTGTGCGCGTGTATGTGTGTGCACCCAGCAGCGCTCCCCTCTGCCCCCTCCCACACCTCACGTGCACGCTGCCCCCCCCCCACACACACACGCACACACACACACACACACACCACAGAAGCAGCAGCAGCAGCGCCCGCAGTGCCAGTCAGTGGTGTCTGGTTTCAGTGCTTCTCTGCCTCCCACCCTCCCATGCACCACGTGTACCAGCTGCACACACACACTCACACACACACACACACCACAGCAGCAGCAGCGCCGTCACCTGTGGTCTCTGGTTTCAGTGGGGTCGCTGTGGTCGGGTTCAGCGGGTTTTCAGAGGCAGCAGGTGCGTGTGTGTGTGTGTGCGTGCATGTGCACGTGTGTGTGGTTTCAGTGGTATTGCTGTGGTCGGAAGCAGCGGGTTGTCAGAGGCAACAGGTGAGGACGAGGAGGGGGGGGGTATGCGTATGGTGTGTGTGTGTGTGTGCATGGCCGCTGGCTTCAGTTGTGTCGCTGTGGTCGGATTCAATGGATTTTCAGAGACAGCATGTGCGTGTGTGTGTGTGTGTGTGTGTGTGTGTGTTCAGTGGTGCAGAAAGTTGCGCCAGAGCACGGAGCGCGAAGCGATTTTTGTGTGAAAAGTGTGAAAATTGACGATTTCACACTTGCGCGTCACAAGATCGACCCCTTTCGCTCCAAAGCGGCCTTGCGGGCCGTGTTCCGCGTCACAAGACCGCAATCATGCCAAACATTTTCTGCATCAATGGTGTGTGTGTGTGTAGGTGTAGGTGTGGAGAGTGGGGCCTCCAGTAGAGACCTGGCTGCCCGGGGTACAGACAGTGAGTGGTTCCGCTGTGTGTGTGTGTGTGTGTGTGTGTGTGTGAGTGAGTGTGTGGGGGAGGTGCAGAGGTGCAGATATGTTACCAACGTGTGTGGGTGTTGCATTGTGCCTGTGCCATGCATCCACAAAACACACACACACACGCACGTACACACAAACACACATACACACACACACGCACACACACACACACACACGTACACACACACGCACGTACACACAAACACACACACACACACATACACACTACTGCACCTCCACACAAATCACACACGCACACACACACACACACGCACACACACACCCTGCAGTGACATCAGCGGCTGTGGCGGGTTTGCTCCCACCCCAACTGGGCGTGGTGCGGGAAGACAGCGCGGAGGGGCGTCCTGACGGCGTTTCTCCGGTGGGCGTGCTGCTGCTGTGTGTGTGTGTATGTGCGTGTGTGTGCGTGTGTGTGTGTGTGGCAGGGCTGCTCCCGCCCCTGCTGGGTATGAGTGGTGCGGGAGGACAGCGCAGGGGGGGAGGGGAGTCCTGACGGCGTGTCTCCGGTGGGTGTGCTGCTGCTGTGTGTGTGTGTGTGTGCGTGTGTGGCAGGGCTGCTCCCGCCCCTGCTGGGTATGAGTGGTGCGAGAGGACAGCGCGGAGGGGCGTCCGGACGTCGTGTCTCCGGTGGGTGTGCTGCTGCTGCTGCTGCTGCTGCGGTGCCAGTCGCACTCTCCCCCTCTCTCTCTCCATCTCTCCTGTCTCTCCCCCGTGGTTCTCTCTCCGAACGAACGTTCTTTCTCTCTCTCATACAAACACTCGCTCCCTCTCGTTTCATTCTCTCCTCCTGTTCTCTCACACTCTTCTCTGTCACACTCACACTCTCACACACACACACACACACACACGCAGTTTGACGACGGAGCCACGCCCACTGGAGACTACCAGACGCACGGAAACCTCGCCAGCACCCCGTTGGGCGACCCCACGTACATGTTTGGCCCAGGTTGGTCGAATTTGGACTTTTGTTTGTTCTTCAAGAAGATAGAAAGAAGCTGGAAAGGAGGAGAAAGAGAGAGAATGGTACAGAGAAGGAGAGAGGAAGAGAGACAGAACGAGGGGCGCGTGGGTTAGAGATGGTTGGACGCATTAATTGGGTGGTTGGTTGGTTGGATAGTTGGTTGCTTGGTTGGGGTTTTGCACGGGGGGAGAATCCCGCCTACATGTTTGGTCCAGGGTATTCGTGTTGTTTGGATGGTCGGGTTCATTAGTAGAGTGGGTAGGTGGGTGGATGGTTGGGTGGTTGGGTGGTTAATTGGGTGGTTGGGTGGGTTTGCGCGGGACCAGGGCCAGATTGCCCACCACCGGCGCGCCTGGAGTCATTAAGGAAACCGAGAATGTCATGTTTGCTTCCGCAACATCGTAGGGAACATGCCGAATTGCCCCGGCAGGCGGCGTTTATTCGCGGAAAAGTGTGAAATCGTCAACTTTCGCACTTTTCTGAGCAAAATTCCCACGCTTCGCCCCCCCCAGTGCCCCTTCAAATTTCCCGGTTTGCCCCCGCAGTGGGGGCTGCAGGGGCGCTAATGACATCACTGGTGCGGTCGCTGAGGCACCCCGATGGGAGACCCCACGTCCACAATCCTGCTCTACCAAACGGACCCGCACACACTTAGTGGGGTGGCACACACACACACACACACACATACGCACTTACACACACACACACACACACACACACACACACACACGTACGCACACACGCACACACGCACACTGATGCAGGCGGAGCGATCCCGCTCTACCAAGCTGACTCGCTCACACACACACACAAACACACGCATACACACGCACATGCCCCCCTCCTCACACACGCACACACACACGCTCACACTGCAGGTGGAGCGATCCCGATCTACCAAGCCGACTCGCTCACACACACACACACAGTAACACAGGGGTTTCCAGCTAAGCAGGCTACTCTTCTACTAGAGACACCCGCCGATACTCCAGCACCCTGAAGTACTAGAGTACCGCCGGCTCCCGGCCGATAGACTACCGCTCCCGCCGGCTAGACTACCCCAAACAGCGGTCTCTGAGAGACATGTCTGGCAAGGAGCATATAGGAGAGGACCTTCCTCAGGGTCACAGTAGTGGCCTTGTGGCCAGTCAAGCCGGCAGAGCCGACTGGCGCTGACTGGAACGGTCCCCGCCTGGCAGTGCATGGCTGTCCAGCTCTCGTTTGCATGGGGCTCAGCCGGCGCCCCATGCCTCATGCATGGCCAGGTCCCACCCTCCAGGGGTGCATGGACGACAGAGTTGTCATGGAGGCTGCCTGAAGACCTTCCAACGCCAGTCACCGGCAGACGAGCGACCCCGAGGATGAGCGCGGTGACGAACGCTGCGATTGGTGAAGCGGATTTACTCTGTGTTGCCTCGGCGGTCGCCACCGCTGAAGCCGTGATGGTGGCCCGCCTCCACGGGCAGCCATTTTGACCAATGTCCAGCATGCATTGACGGGCGCCAGCTCCTCCGCTCGTCGATCAACTCGTCGAGATCGGTGCCGCATGGCGTCCTGCATGGGGGGAGGATAACACACACACAAACACACACGCACACACACGCACATGCCCCCCTCCTCACACACGCACATACACACGCTCACACTGCAGGTGGAGCGATCCCGCTCTTCCAAGCTGACTCGCACGCACACCCACACACCTACACACACCTCCTCACACACGCACACACACACATCAAAGGCGTCCAACAAGACTGTAAAATCGACCCCCCCCCCCCACACACACACCTCCTCACACTCAAAAGCACGCACATACTGCAGGCGGAGCAATCCCGCTCTACCAAGCCGACTCGCTCGACGCTGGGCCGACCGGCCAGGGCTGCGGTCTGGACGGCATCGAGGAGTGACGTCACACTTCATCACTCTGATGGACGGCGTCGGGGAGTGACGTCACACTCCGTCACTCTGATGGGCAGCATCGGGGAGGGGCTTCACACTCCGTCACTCTGATGGGCGGCGTCGGGGAGCGGCGTCACACTCCGTAACTCTGATGGGCGGCGGGGGGGAGTGGCGTCACACTCCGTCACTCTGATGGGCGGCGGCGGGGAGTGACGTCACACTTTGTGACACTCTGATGGGCGGCGGCGGGGAGTGGCGTCACACTCCGTCACTCTGATGGGCGGCGGGGGGGAGTGGCGTCACACTCCGTCACTCTGATGGGCGGCGGGGGGGAGTGACGTCACACTTTGACGATGGCGTCACACTCCGTCACTCTGATGGGCGGCGGGGGGGAGTGGCGTCACACTCCGTCTGATGGGCGGCGGCGGGGAGTGACGTCACACTCTGTCACTCTGACGAGCGACGTCGGGGAGTGACGTCACACTTCGTGACACTCTGATGGGCGGCATCGAGGAGTGGCGTCACTCGTCAGTTATCATTACTCGGATGGGCGACCCCTCGCGCACACGTGGGAGAGTGTCGTTGGTGGCGACCGCCTGTCGCAGCAGAGGCTGTTGCACGCCAAGTTTGGTGTGACAGGCGGTGTGGCACGCCATGCAAGCGGCCTTGCCGGCGTGGGGACACGTCATTCCGCCCGGCTGCACTGCCCTCAGCAGCCCTCAGCAGATCACAGCAGATCAGTTACAGGCGGTGTTGCACGTCATGCAAGCGGCCGTGCCGCGGCATTCTGCCCCTGTCCACAGCAGATCACAGCAGATCACAAGTAAGGTCTGCTGTGACGGGCAGAGCAGGCAACGCTGTCACGCGACCAGCCGCGGCGCGTCCGGCTGTGCCTGCATGGAGAGAGGGGACGCCCCGTCGACACCTGTCTGCACGACTGCCTGTCGCAGCAGGCGGTTGCAAGTCCGTCTTGCTGTGATGGGCCCAGCAGGACACGTTGCCACGCGACCGGCCGCGGCGCGTCCGGCCGTGCCTGCATGGAGAGAGGGGACGCCCCGTCGGCGCCTGCTTGCACGACTGCCTGTCGCAGACGGTTGCAAGTCTGTCTTGCTGTGATGGGCTGGGCGGGACATGCTGTCACGCAACCGGCCACGCTGGCATGGGGAGAGGGATGCCCCGACCGCGCCTGTCGCGGCAGACTTGTGCACGCCAAGTCCGCTGTGAGGGACGGTGCGAGTCACGCGGCCGACCGGCTTGGCGCGTCCGGCCGTGGGATGGAGAGAGGTGCTCCCAACTGTCTCGGCCGCTCGGGGACGCCACATGCGCCCTCGACGATGGGGCGGGCCAAGGCAGCCGGGCTGGGCCAAAGCCTGGGCAGCTTGAGCTGTGCCCAGGTCTAGGCAGGGCTCAGGCAAACTATGCCCAGGCCGCGGCAGGAGCGCTGTGCCCAGGCCGCGGCAGGCAGGCTCTGCCCAGGCCTCGGCAGGGCTCAGGGAGGAGAGCTGTGCCCAGGCCGCGGCAGGTGGGCTGTGCCCAGGCCGCGGCAGGCGGGCTGTACCCAGGCCTAGGCAGGTCTGATGCAGGATCGCAGCCGAGCGAGGCGGGCTGTGCCAAGGCAGACGAGCTGTGCGCAGGCCGCGGCAGGTCTGAGGCAGGAGCGCGGCCGCGGCAGGCGGGCTGTGCCCAGGCCGCGGCAGGTCTGAGGCAGGAGCGCGGCCGAGGCAGGCGGGCTGTGCCCAGGCCTAGGCAGGGCTCAGGGAGGACAGCTGTGGCCAGGCCGCAGCAGGGCTCAGGCAGGAGCGCAGCCTGCATGTGGCCCTGGCCTTGCTCGGCCTGTCACCTCTGGCCGAGAGGGAGATGGCCGAGCAAGGCCGAGGCCGAGAGAGAGTGCCGGGAAGGCCAGCCGCACTGCAGCTGCGGCCCCAGCACCACCCAACCCCAGCACAATTTGAACTCCTGAGGTGCGCAAGTGAAAACGGCCATACCGCCCGAGGCGGTCAGGGTGGCGCCTGAGGCAGTCGGGGGTGACGCCTGAGGCGACGCCTCCAAACGGTCGGGGGTGCGCCTGAGGTCGTCTCGGCGCGCCTGAGACGCCGCCTGAGACGCGCAAGTGAAGGCGCCGCCTCAGGCGCTGGGAATGTGGCAGGGAGGGCAGGTGGCCTCGACTGCGCAGCGAGTCACGGGCGCGACCCACACACCCCACGCGTTGGCTGGTTAAGGCGCGCGCCTGTTGCGTGGCCCCGATGAGGCCCTGATGATGAGGATGGAGGATGAGGATGGCCCGATTTTTTCAGTATTGGACTCGTCCCTTGCCTCCGGCTTTAGCACCCCACGCGAAACAAGGACTCGCGTGGAATCGTGTGCGACAAACGAGCGCGGCGCTGGCACGCAGTTTCGTGCTGCTGCAGCTGCTGCTGGGGCACTGGGGTTGCGCGGGTGGGGGGTGCGCCTTTGCGCGCTCCTCACAGAGAGACGTGCGAGAAAGATAAAAGACCGCGCGAGACCGCTTGAGTCGACGCTTGCGTCGGATCCTAGGACGCGAGCGACAATAATAGGTGAGGCCGTCCCTGAAACGGGCGGTAGCTGCACGGCAACTGCACGGCAGCTGCGCCGACGCGCGCGTGCGTGCGGGTCACACCCCGCCAAGGCTTTCTGTCCTAAACCGTATGTGAGATGGTAGTAGACATCTCCACCGATTCGTCGAGATTCATCGACGAGGGCGGCGTCACATGCCGCCGAGCACATACGACGAGCTCATTTGGAGCATATTTAGGGGCTGTGTACACAATGGCACAATGGTTCTGTGGTTTCAATGGTTCAACATGGGGTCTGTCTCCGCATTGGTTCTCTGGGTTGGTTACAGGGGGTCTCAGGGGGGGGGGGGGGGGGGGAGGGGAGGAGGGATTCGCATGATGGTGTAAAGTCGCACGGTACGACGAATGTGGTGCGCCGCGATCCCCGATCTTTGAGAAGACGCTGCAGATGCGTCGCAGCAGGCGCGACCAAGAAGGCTTGGCTCGTGTTAGGACGGAGGTGGTCATTGGAGCCTCACGACTGCTGTGGACTCAATGATCGGTGACATGATCGGTGCTCCTCACCGATTCACGTCATCGTGGATCCACCCGCGCCACGGTTTCTTGGTAGTTTCTGATCTGATCAGTGCTTGACGCCGGCGCCCCCAACATGCGCCTCTCTTTCTCGCACTGGATGGCAGGCAGGACACCTGTACACGGTGGCCCATCCTCAAAGGAGTGGAGTGCAAGGGGTGAGGTCGTCGTCGTTTGCATAACACAACGGGAGCGCCTAGACCCTGAGTAAAAACACAGACCCAAAGCTACTTCTACAGCCAGCGAGGCGCACACCAAACCCCCCAGCACAGTCCCCCGTCGTGACGAACCGCAAAGAAATACTACCCACACGGTTCTGAGAGCCAGGTGCGGGATTGCGAGCCCATGTCCACACTCGACAAACACTGAGGCGGCACGCCCCTAACTCGTTCCCACCTCAACTCTTCCGCCACCCCCGGGATCCCACACGGCCCGGGGTGCCTCAGCACCATCCCTCTCCCTCCCCCTGAAAAAAGTAGCGTTGCCCCCCGCTGGAGGGTTGCATCGCGTAAGCGGGTCCTGCAAAGAGGCAAAACCCGTGCCAGAAAAAGTCAGGGACCCTCAAGCCAAAAAACACCCCGGTCTGCCTGGAAAACCCCGGGGAGTATACACATATAGTTAGGCTCCTCCCCACACAAAAGCACTGGACATGGCTGGATACTCGCATATCCCGCCAATTTGATGATGAGTTCGTTACAATCCACTTCTGGCGGTCACACGTGCGGTTCCAAAGCTCCAGTGGGACTTAGATGAAGCAGTCCTGAAGACCTGCCAACAGAAAAAGGGGGGGTGCCCCACGGCAACGCCATCCACACACGGCGGCGGGCGCCAAGCAAGCAGCACCACAGTGCAGGCTCCACACTCAACCCCTCCAGTGGATGAAGGGCGGGCCCAAGGTATAAAACCATAAAGGGACCAAAAAAAAGCCCACCCTCAAAACACTGGAAGCGGAGCAGGTGCGCACACCCACCACAGCACTCTACCCAGCAGCCACAACTCATCCCGCCAGCGCACGCGTGCGGCGCTACCTCCCCTCACATAACTCGTCCCCTCAGGGATCTAGGACGCCTTGTTCAGAATGAGCTTGCCGTCCACCACTCCAACATAGGGGTGGGTCGGGCCCACCACACCCGCCCAACCTCGCGGCATCACGCCGCCCTCAGCAAAGGACGCCAGCGCGTTCCAAAGGTCCATCGTCGCCAGCGCCCCCGCCCGCTCAACCGACACCGTGCGATCAGGGGGCAGCACACCATCACGCGGACGCGTGATGCGCCACAGGTGGCGGCATCCGCGCTCCATAGCGTCCACCACGAGCGCTGCCACCACAGCCCACACACCAGCACGCACCCCAGCGGGAGGCTGCAGCAGCCACACCTGGCAGCACGTGATGACCGGCGTAGGAGCAGGGAGGGCAGCAGCAACCGCCACCACCACCGCCTCCGCCACCGCGCATCCCCAGAAGCAGTGCGCACGCCACGCCGTCGCCGGCGGCCCGTCCTCCTCACGGCACCGCCACCCGCACGGGCACTCGGGCACTCCAAGCGCAGCCTGCTTGTGAAAGCCACTCACCCACAGCCGCCAGATGGGCTCCTTGCAGGCGCTGAGGAGCGGCAGCCGCCACAGCCCTGGCACCGCCGCCTCCAGGGTGCGCAGCCCCGCGCAGACCTGAGCGTCGGTTGCACGGGGGCCTCCGCGCATCCCGCAGTCAATTTGGCAGGAAGCACCGCCGCACACCCCGGAGGATGATGATGAGTTTTTACAGGAGGATGTGGGCAGTTAAAGACAGACCCCTCTCTCGCAGGAGGGAGCGCGGCCAAGACGTGGCCCCAAAAAGGATGAAAAGCCGGGCCGCAACCTCTTACGTTCAAGGGGATTTCTAACTGGGATTTCAACCAGCACACAGGACTTGAAACCTGCCACCCTTAACCTGGCTCTGGGCACATGCCCACCCCTTCGAGTTGCACCGAGCACGACTTTGAGCTTGTCGCAGGCCCCCCCTCTTGGGGGGAGGCACAGAAGGACTCGGTGAGGGGCACATCCTCACTAAATTTTGTTAGGGGAAAAAGAAAAGACAGGAGGAACAGGACAGGGGAGGCATGTGCCCACCCCTCTCTGAGCAGGCCGGGCCTGCACCAACAAAAGCATAAAAGTATAGGACGGGCGAGAACTGGGCCGGGTATCCCGGCCCACCCGCGGGAGGGCAGGGGTGGGGGGGGAAGGGGGGGGGAGAGTTGGGAGGCTCACCATGCTACAGGGGCCGCCCATGCGGACCGCACCTAGCCTAGACGACGTGACGCGTGACTCTCTCGTGAGCCCATGCGTGAGTTTTCCCGTGGTCGGCGACACCCCAGGGGTCATGCTTGTCCCCCTGACCAAATCACCACACGTCACGTCGTTTCGGCCAGATATGGGGCGGCAAACGGCCGCCACCCCTAGCAATGACAAAAACTCCCACATCTCCCCTGCCCCGACCCAGAGCACGGGTCAGGGCAGGTGGCCGCGCCCCACACCTACAGAGTAGCAGGCATGGGTGGCCGGTGCAGGACCGTGCGCTGCCCCTCCCCCTCGGGCAGGCAGCCGAAAAAGGGGTGGTTGCTCGGGAGCACCCCCCATGTGGCCGGGACGCGGCCGACCCCCACAAAATCCTGGAGGAGGCTCCAGAACTCCGCTGCTGCGCGGCGTCCCGCCACTACCACCGCCGCCGCATCCCCGCCTGGGGTGCGGCCCAGACCGGCCGATGGTGGCCCCAATACGGTTGCCCACATGCGGCGGCGGCCACGCTCCATGGCGTCGACTGCCGCTGCGCACACCACCGCCCATGCCCCAGCGTGCAGCCCGCTGGCCACCACCGCAGCCGGGGGGGGGGGCGCAGGAGCCAAACGTCCGCCCGAGAGGGCCCGTCGGCCACCGGGAGCCCCAGGCCAAGGAGGAGCTCCGCGACGACTGACGCTGCCACGGGGCTGGACCAAAAATAGTGCTCCCGCGCCTGCAGCGCTTGGGCTGCTTTGGGCGCGGCCGGCGACGGGGCCCAGCCGCACGGGCAGTGCCCCCCCGGGGGAGGGGCAACGTCGTGGCCACCCGCGCGCCGCACGCCGTGGGCGGCCAGCCGCCAGTAGGTTTCCTTGGACTGGTTGACCCACAGCACACGCCAGAGGCCATCCATAGCCCTCCCCAGCGCATCCACCTCCACTGCCCACTCTGCTGCGTCAGCCGGCCCCGCAGCGTCGCCCTCAAAAGCGCTGTCAACGAACTCCCCCTGCCGCCCCGCGTGCACCCGTCGTGACGGGGCCAACAGCTGCCGGGTGACCCGCCCCACCCGCAGCGCCGGGTGGTCAGCTAGGCTGATCGGCGCCGCCCGCCATCGGCAGACGCTCGCCAGCCAAGCGAGTCGACCACCTCGCGGGTGGCGTCATGCGCGTCGGCGGCGGCGTCCCCGCCGCCCGCCGTCGCGCCTGCCCGGCACAGCTCCGGGATCGCCGCCATCAGCATCAGGCCGGCCTGCACACTGACCCCCGTCCGCGTCGCGACCGCCGCGCCGAGGGTCGTGGCGCCGCCCAAAGCAGCGGGGCAGAGCCCTGTGGCGACGACCTCCACGATCGCACCCGATTGGGAGTCCGCTATCATTCAAGCGATGATCACCTGGTGAGGAGTGGGGGGGGCTGGGGCAACTGTGAGTGGCACGGGCCACCCCCCCGGGCGTGACCCCGAAGGGCGGTCGATGTGCAAGTGCAGGTTGCCCCAGAGCGGGAGGTGCTGCCACATGGAGGCCCGTGCAAAGTGCAGCGGCCTCATGGGCACGATTTCGCCCAGTGTGCGAAGCCCAACCGCCATCCGGCGCAGCGGGCCTGCGGGGAGGTCATGGGCACCGGGGGGGTGGAGGGGGCGAGGCGACCCGTCCCTGGGTCAGCCCCTGGCTGGGTGGCGGACAGCAGGGCCAGGACGGGCGGGACGTGCGGGCACAGCACATGCAGGATCTCTGCGCCCATATCCATCCAAACCGGCTTTGGGGACGGCGCGTCGCGTAGCAGCACGTCCTCCACGGTGAGCTCCGGTGAGCCAGCCGCAGGGGGCGGCGGAGGCCGCGCTGAGCGCGCGGGCAGGTTGCGTCCGTGTCGCCGACCGCACACCTGATGAACCGGCTTGCCTGGTGCGCATGCCGAGCTTGCAAGTGCTCAGCAAGGGGGATGAGGCCAAAGCCACCTGCGGCAGGGGGGGCGCTGAGGAGGCACGTGTGGAGGCCCGGCACGCGGGGCATGATGGAGGCTCCGAGGCCGGGGGGGCGTCACCTGCGTCCACCAGCCAGCGTGCCCAGCTGTGGGCGACAGAGGGGACAACAGGCGGCGGGTCAAAGTGCTCAGCAAGGTGTAGCAGTTTGGACATGCCGTACCTGTGCGCGGCCGTGGCCCGCCCAAAGGCAGACAAACCTGCGGTCGAGGCTCTGGTGAGGGCAGCCCGCAGGACCCCCAGCGGCGCGCCCCACGTCGGGTCACCGAGCAGGGCTGCCTCGTTGGCGGGGCGCGAGCCGCCGCCCGGCCCGCCTGACCAGAGTGGGCCGCCAAGCGCCGTGACGGTGCCGGACACCTTGAGTCCCTGGACCAGCACGGGCTCGCCGATGGGGCGCGCGCTCCCGACTGGGACGAGGACTGATTTCTTCTCATTGAGTTGCTGGCCAGAGGCGCGCGCGAAGACGGCCATGTGCCGCAGGAAGCTTTGGACGTCCTCCGTCGAGCGCGACTGGAGCAGGACGTGGGTGTCGTCGGCGTACTGGTCGCCGAGCAGCCGCCAGCCCTCCCAGCCCGCCGGCGCCAGGCCCACCACGGGGCACGTGCGTAGCCAGGCATTGAGGGCCCAGGCGATGAACAGGTAGAGGACGGGGGCGAGCGGGCACCCCTGCCGCACACCCGCATGGGAGCGGTACGCTGCCGACGTGAAGCCGTTGACCATTGCCGCTGCTCTGGTGTCCAGCAGAACCGTTTTGGCCCAGCCGATGAGGCCTGGGCCGGCGCCCACCGCCTCCATGACAGCCAGGAGGAAGGGGCGCGAGACGGTGTCGCAGGCCTTCCTGAAGTCAAGGCATGCGAGCGTCGCCGCTGCGGGCAGGCCGTGCCGCTCCCCACACAGGCGCAGCCAGTCGGGGAGGAGCTGGATCATGGCGAGGTTGTCGCCGATGAGGCGCCCCGGGAGGAACGCCTGGTCGGGGGGGATAGAACGGGCAAGCAGCGGCGCCAGCCTCGCCGCCAGCACCTTGCCCATCAACCGGTAGTCGGTGTTCAGGAGGGTGATTGGCCTGTAGTTTGCTGGGTCGGCCGCGTCACCGGGCTTGGGGAGGCACCGGATGACGCCGTCGAGGTAGCCGGAGGGGGACTGGCCGGTCGTGCCGATGGCGGTGTAGAGGGACTCCAGCACGGGGGCGAGATCCGGCTGGAAAGACGACCAGAGCTCCGCCGGCAGGCCGTCTGGCCCTGGCCTGGTGAGGGGGGCTCTACAAGCGCGGCGCGCCCACACTATCCGCATGCACACACTGGCGATCGCACTCCTTCCGCCATGCGCGCATGCACACCGGCGATCGCGCATTTGAATCCACTCCACTCCTCTTCTCGCTGCATCGACTGTCGCAAACCACTCGCGTCAACCACATACAGGTGTAGCATCTCCCGGTGCAACTTTTGGCGACGGCCAGTCTTCCGGCATCTCCCCGTCCCCTGTGCTCGCCTTCCTGGGTCAACCAGGCGTCACGCGACGTCGTCTACGCATCGTGAGTTCTAGACCGCGCGCGCCCGACGTGAGAGGGCGTGCACCACCTGCTGCGTGAGTGTCCTGATGCATGCACACCGTCGATCGCACGCCCATCCAGCGCATGCACCCAATGAGCCTGCCTATAATCCTGCCCTGCCATGCCTCGTGCACATGGAATTACCAGATGCCAGATCTGCGAGGCGTGCACGCGCGCAGATCCTGCCTGCATCGCGCAACCCCCATGCGCGCATGCATGCGTCCCTCCATGCAACCCTTCAATGCGCGACTCACCGAGGCGCATTGCTGCATGCCCCCTCTGCTTGCACGCAGCCATGCCGCATAAGATGCCTCTCTTCTCTTCTCAGCGGAACTTGAAGAAGCTGGTTCAAAAGCTCGGTGTTGCATCTGCCCAGCATGAGCGTAAGCTCGCTCTGACTGCAATCACCGAGCTTCGTCACGATCCAGGCAGACGGCCCGCCATCGTTGCTGCTGGTGTTATCCCTGAACTGGTGCCACTGCTGGGGCCTGGATCTGCAGATGACGTGCGGTATTGTGCAGCAGCAGCACTGCTACATCTCTCTTTGCACGCTGAGCATGCGATCGCCATTGCTGCTGCCGGTGCCATCCCTCCACTGGTCCAGCTGCTGGGGCCTGGCTACCCAGCTGAGGTCCAGAATAATGCAGCCGGTTTACTGATGCACCTTTGTGTGAGTGCCGACAGCCTGGTCACCATTGCTGCTGCTGGTGCTGTCCCGCCATTGGTGCGTCTGCTCCCTGGCTCTTCAGATCTACCACACCAGAATGCAGCAGGAGCTCTGTCACACCTCGCTTGGAATGCTGAGAAAGCGGTTACCATCGCTGCTGCTGGTACCATCCCTCCGCTGGTGCGACTGCTAAATCCTGGCTGTCATGATGGCGTGCAGAGCAATGCTGCATTGCATGTGCACTGTTGCGGCTTGCCCTGAATGCCGAGAATGTGGTCGCCATCGCTGCTGCTGGTGCCATCCCTCCACTTGCGCACCTGTTGGGGCCTGACACTCCATCTGACGTGTACAAGACTGCTGCGAACACACTTTGGCGGCTTGCCAAGAATGCTGAGATTGCGGCCGCCATCGCTGCTGCTGGTGCCACCCCTGCAATACTGTACGCCGATTTTTCTGACGGACACACAGCGGAGGACACGGCGCGGGCTGCGGAGGTTTCTCAGCAAGACCTGGAGGACAAGCTGCGCTCAGCGCGCTCGGAGATCACGGTGCTGGGCACTCGCACGTGTGCGGCAGAGGCTGCAGCAGAGGAAGCTGACGCGTCATGGCGCGCGCTGGAGGTGGAGCTGCGCTCTGCGCGCTTGGAGATGAAGAAGCTGGACGCAGCGCGGCGTGCGATGACGGGGCTGCGTGCGGACGAGCCACTTGCGGTGGAATCGGAGGCTGGCGCGCTTGGCACGCGCGCGCACGCGGCGGCGGCGGAGGAGGGCTTAACGTACGACTCTGATGGTGCAGCGCAGCGTGTGCATGACCTGGAGGAAGAGCTGCGCTTAGGCCGCGCAGAGAACCAGGGACTCAGCACGCGCGTGAGCACGCTGGAGATCACAGTGCGGGCAGCACGTGCCGAGGTTTACGCGGCAGAGGGCGCGTCAGCGCAGGCCGCAGGCGAGGAGCGGCGAGCGCTGGAAGACGAGCAGTCGGGCACGAGGCAGCAGCTGGCAGCGCTGGCAGCTCAGCTGTCGGGCGCGCGGGCGCAGCTGGCAGCGCAAGATGCCGAGCTGTCGGCTGCACAGCGGGTAGTGGCACTGGAGGCTGAGCTGTTAGGAGCGTGCGCCGCGGCGTCAGGGGCACAGGAGCAGCTGACTGCGAAGGATTCCGAGCTGTCGGGCGCGCGGGAGCAGCTTGCGGCACAGGAGGCGGAGATGGTGCGGGTGGGGTTTCCTGACGCGCCTGTATAGTTGGTGGTTCGTCTTGGGACGAACAGACTGGGGATTGCCCCATGCTCAGTTTGTGTGTGTGCATGTGTGTGCCTGTTTTTGGTGCGATCGAATCGGCAGGGTAGGTAGTGCAGGATTGGGCAACAGGCGCAGCAAGTCGGTGCCTTGGTTAACCCCGGTCTCCAGTCTGTCGTTGCATAGGTTCGGAGGGTGGACCATGAAGTTTGTTAGTGGTGATGCTGTCATCTGTTGCACGGGAGCGATTCCTTTCTCATTCCTCAACCCCTTTGTTCTTACTTCTCCAAGGCAGCTGCCTCAATTCCACACCCTCAAGGTGCGCGCTGTTAACTGTGAACTGTAAACCGTTCTTAATTAATTAACACTTTGGCATACTTTATTAATGCGAAAAGGCGGTGTCAGGCCGCGGGTCAGCTTCTCGACTCGTGCTTTTGCTTGTGTGCCCTGCACGCTGCCTCGACAGTTGGGTGCAAATTGTCCCAATCGATTGTCCCCGACTCCGTCATCAGGCACAGGCAGCGCGCCACAGCCGTCGCCAGCGACATGGGTGTCGACTCGCAGAAAAACTCGACGAACTCGGCCATTTCTCCCTCTACCAGGTAGCCCTTGTCGCCCTCGTCAAACTGGTCAATCATGCCGACCAGGCGCTCAGCGTTGGGGAACACAATGTGGCGCAGCTGCATCAGCACGTCAATGGCGTCACCCTTGAGCACCGATGGCTCGCCCTCGTCGTCATATGGTACATCAGGCACTGGCCCGATTAAAGCGAGCGCAGCCTCCGCTGCGTCCTCTGCATCTCCAATCTCTGGCCCGGCCATCAGGTTGGCCATGATGTTGGCAGGCAGGGCTGTGCTCGGTGCAGGCTGCCCTGACGCCCCCGCCTCCTGCACCTCTGCCTTGGCCGCTGCTCCGGCGGATTTGGGTTTGTGATTCCTACACGCCGCCTCGACAGTTGGGTGCATGTTGTCCCAATCAACCGTCCCTGACTCGGTCATCAGGCACAGGCAGCGCGCCACAGCCGTCGCCAGCGACATGGGTATTGACTCGCAGAAGAACTCGACGAACTCGGCCATTTCTCCCTCCACCAGGTAGCCCTTCTCGCCCACGTCAAACTGGTCAATCATGCCAACCAGGCGCTCAGCATTGGGGAACACAATGTGGCGCAGGTGCATGAGCACGTCAATGGCGTCACCCTTCAGCACTGACGGCTCGCCTTCGTCGTCATACGGCACATCAGGCACTGGCCCGAGCGCAGCCTCCGCTGCGTCCTCTGCGTCCCCAATCTCTGGCCCGGCCATCAGGTTGGCCATGATGTTGGACGGCAAAGCTGTGCTCGGCGCAGGCTGCCCCGACGACCCCGCCTCCTGCTCCTCTGCCTTGGCCGCTGCTCCGGCGGGCTTGGGTTTGTGGTTCCTGCACGCCGCCTCGACCGTTGGGTGCATGTTGTCCCAGTCCATAGTCCCAGACTCCGTCATCAGGCAGAGGCAGCGCGCCACAGCCGTCGCCAGCGACATGGGCGTTGACTCGCAGAAGAACTCGACGAACTCGGCCATTTCTCCCTCCACCAGGTAGCCCTTCTCGCCCTCGTCAAACTGGTCAATCATGCCGACCAGGCGCTCAGCGTTGGGGAACACAATGTGGCGCAGCTGCATCAGCACGTCAATCGCATCGCCCTTGAGCACCGATGGCTCGCCTTCGTCGTCATACGGTACGTCAGGCACTGGCCCGATCGATGCCAGCGCAGCCTCTGCTGCGTCCTCCGCGTCCCCAATCTCTGGCCCGGCTATCAGGTTGGCCATGATGTTGGCAGGCAGGGCTGTGCTCGGTGGCGGCACGGGTGCGACCTGTGCAGGGATGGGATGGGCAGCAGGCACGCTCAGTTCGCCACCACACCAAACAAACACACTCCCTGCTGGTCATAACCGTGCTATCGGCCACGCGGTAGCTAGCCATCAGCGGCGGCTGGCTATAGGCAATTATATCATGCAGGTAGGTAGCCATCAGCGGTGGCAATCGCGAAACGGGGAGGCGCGGCAGAGCGCAGGCGACCCCGGCCGCGCGCTGAGTCACCAACCCAACACCCACTGTTAAGAAGAGTCCGAATCCACCCTCAGATCATTCACACACCTAAAACATATTTTTCAGGGGCGTGGGGGTGGGAGATGGGGCGGCTGGCTGAGGGGGAGGGTGCTCTGCAAACCTCTGATTGGGCAGGGAGTGGGTGCGTTGGATTCGGTTTATGGCACAGATGCCAAATGCAGGGTAATTTACGTGGTTCATTGGTTGGGAGGGTGTGGATGGGGCCTTGGTGTATGGGGCTGCACCGAGGCGCGTGGCGGCCTTCCGAGGCAATGTCCAGGAGTAGGGGATTGAGTTGCACAACTACCAAATGAAACCATAGCAAGGGGATGTCTGCAACCCACATGTGGCGCGCCGCCTCCCTTCGGCAATCCGAGTATGGCAAACGGCGGCGGCTCGTCACTCAGTCCGTCGCTGGCCGGCGCCTGCCACCCCAATGCCGACACCGACACTACCGCGTGCGAGGTGCGCCCCTTGTCTCCAGGCTCTGCTCCGCCGCGCGTGCTTGGAGCGGCGTCGGCAGCGCTCTGGAGCACGACCTATGTGCAGAGAGGGAAGGGGCAGCGCGTGAGTGGTTGGCATGGCCGTGTGGCTGTGCTCTGTGCTGTGCGGGTGTGCTGTGTACCGGCGGCTGCGTGCTTGGAGCAGCATCAGTGGTGCTCTGGAGCACGACCTGTGTGCGGAGAGCACGGGCAGCGCGTGCGTGGCGGTGTGGCAGCGTGGCAGCGCCAGTCTCTCTGTCTCTCTCTGCCTCTCTCTCTCTCTCTCTCTCTCTAGTCCAGTTGGAGCACGACCTGTGTGCGGAGAGCACGGGCAGCGCGTGCGTGGCGGTGTGGCAGCGTGGCAGCGCCAGTCTCTCTGTCTCTCTCTGCCTCTCTCTCTCTCTCTCTCTCTCTAGTCCAGTTGGATTGGCAGCAGCAGGTTGCCGTCGTACACAGCCGCCAAGCGGACGCAGAGATGCACGCTGCCGCGGCGCCGGTCTCTCTCTGTCTCTTCCTTCCTTACTTTTTTCCTTCCTTCCTTCCCTCCCTCCCTCCCTCCCTCCCTCTCTCTCTCTCTCTCTTTCTCTCTCTCTCTCGATCTTTCACTCTCTCTTACCTGGATTGCCGACAATAGGTTATCTTCGTGCACAAGCCCCCCGTCAGACGCTGCGACGCATGCGGCAACTGTGCCTGGCTAGATCTTTCGTATCCCTCCTTCCCTTCCTTCTCAGTGTCTCTCTCTCTTCCTCTCTCTTCCACCCACCTGAATTGCCGACAATAGGTTGTCTTCGTTAACACGACCTCCAGCAGATGCGGCAACGCATGCAGCCGCGTCGGCTGCACCTTCCAGGTCCACACCCTCCACGAAAAACTCGAGGCACTCTGACAACTGAGAGGCGGTGAGGGAGCCCTACACATGTGTGTGTGTGTGTGTGTTTGTTGTGTGCATGTGAGGTACAGTGTGTGTGTGTGTGTGTGTGTGTGTGCTGTGGAAATCCGAAGGTCGACACCCTCAACGAAGAACTCGAGGCGCTCGGACAGCTAGGGTGCGGCGAGGGAGAGCCCTGTGGGGCGTGCGTCATGGCGTGCAAGTGCGTGTGTGCGAGTTTCTCGCCATTGCACCAGAGCACCCCCCCCCCCAAGAGGCACAGCAAAGTGCCGCGCCCTCCCCCTCTACTGAAACATCTACGCGTGTGTACGCGTGTACACACCAGCCCTCCGTCTCCTCTCACCCTGTCCGCCCCATCAAACTGTGCCATCATGCCGCCGAGGCGCTCGCCATTACACCGGAACTTGCTGCGCGCCGCGCGTAGCACGTCGAGCCCGCCCTCGCCGTGCGCGAGCAGCGCGTCGAGCAGCGGCCGCGGCGGCGCGATCAGCTCGGGCATGTCCCGCAGCGCGATCGGCGCGCGGCCGCTGCTGGGGCCCATGCCAAACAGAGTCGTCGGCGCCGTCGGTGCGTTGGCGGCAGGCGGCGGCAGCGGCCGCGGCGCGTGCGCCGCCGCCGGCACACGCGGCGTCGTCGGGTCTCCCGGGCACGCGCGTGCGACGGCGTCGGACAGCGCGCGCGTGACCGCCGCGTCGAACGCCGCGTACACGTCGGCGCCGGGCGCGCCGCCGCTGCTGCGCAGCCGCGCGTCCGTGCGCCCCGCGGCGATGACCTCGGCGATGATCGCATCCTTGTCAGCTTGGCTGCCGGCGGTACTGTAGCGTAGGGACCCGCCCTGTGTGCATGCATGCATGCACCCGTGTGAGTTTGAGTGCCCTTGTTGGCTTGGTTTGGCTGCCCGCGGTGCTGTAGCGCAGGGACGCGCCCTAAGCGCGGTGGGGTGGGGTGGGAGGGGTTGTTTGCAGGGCTAGTGGGGGCTTGATGATGGTGTCCATGTCGGCTTGGCTGCCGGCGGTGCTGTAGCGCAGGGACGCGCCCTGAGCGGGGTGGGGGTGGGGGGTGGGGGGTTGTTTGCAGGGTTATTGGGGGTTCGAAGATGGTCTCCTCGTCGGCATGGCTGCCGGCTGTGCTGTAACGAAGGGACGCGCCCTGTGCGCATGCGTGCATGCGCCCGTGTTAGTTTGAGCGAGTGCCCTTGTTGGCTTGGCTGCACGCGGTGCTGTGGCACAGGGACGCGCCCTAAGCGGTGTGTGTGTGTGTGGGGGGGGGATGTTTTTCAGGGTTGGTGGGGGGGTGATGGTGGTGTCCTTGTCGGTTTGGCTGTCGGCGGCGCTGTAGCGCGGGGACGCGCCCTGTACGCATGCGTGCATGCACTCGTGTGAGTTTGAGTGTCCTTGTCGGCTTGGGTGCTGGCAGTGCTGTAGCGCAGGGACGCGCCCTAAGCAGGACAAGGGGGAGAAGGGGTGCATTTGTGTACGTGTGTGTGATGATGTCATTTGTTGCCGACACTCTGCCCCCCCCCCGACACACACACCTTGGCAGCTGCCTTGACGTCTGCTCCAGACACGCCAGGCCCAAGCAGCAGCGTCATCCGGTCCTCGCGCCGCTCCCGTGCCACGCACCAAATCTGGTAGAGCAGCCACGATCGGCGGAGCGCAGACAGGGACGAAATCACAATCACAGTCGATTGTGCGTGGCGGATCTGCGTGGGGAGGGGGGCGGGGAGTATGTGTGTATGTGCGTGCATGCGCGTGTGTGTGTGTGTGTGTGTGTGTGTGTGTGTGTGTGTACACCAAATCTGGTAGAGCAGCCACGATCAGCGGAGCGCAGATGGGGACGAGATCACAATCACAGTCGATTGTGCGTGGCGGATCTGCGTGGGGAGGGGGTGGTGGTGGAGGAGTGTGTGCGCGTGCGTGTTGTGTGTGTATGTGTGTGTGTGTGTGTGTTTGCATATGTGCCAAGAGCGGCAGAGAGCAGATGGGGAGGGGATCACGATCCAAGACACACACACACACAAACACACACACACACCTGTGCGCGCACGCCCTTTGCCCGCACAAGCGACGGCGATCGGTCTGTCAGGTTTGCGCACAGCAGGTCTAGGTAGACGCGTTGACTGCCGTTTGAATCGCCGGGCGACAGGTGGGCCAGCAGCGCGTCGACCGTGTCGGCGAACGGGTCATCCCACGTGTGGATTGCGTAGACTGTCGCGGGGCCAGTCTGCACGATTGAGGGGGATTGGTTAGTTGGTTGGGGGTTGGTTGGTGCGCGCGCGAGTGAGGCGAATCACACCGACACACACAGCCCCGGTAGGTCGGCCATCGCCGCACGCGTGAGCGTCCCAAGACTGAACCAGCTCGGATTGGTACCCACCCCACACGCACCTGGTGTGGGCGGGGAACAGCCCCCGGCACATGGCCGCTGGCAGTCGCTTTGACTGCATCAATTCGCAGATGTGATGCCAAATACCCCTCCCCTCCCACCCACACGCACGCACCTGGCGTTCAGGGATCAGCCCCGGTAGGTCGGCCATCGCCGCGCGCGCTGGCGTGGCCAGCGGCGCGACAATATGGCGCGCGACGTCGTGCGTGGTGAAACCGACCGGGACGTGGAGCTTGACCTTTGGTGTGCGTGTGTGTGTGTGTGTGAGTGTGTTTGTGTGTGAGTGTGTTTGTGTTTGTGTGTGTGTGTGTGTGTGAGTGTGTTTGTGTGTGTGTGTGTGTGCATTTGTGTATGAGGAGCAGGGAGGGGCAGCAATGTGGCGCGCAACATTGTGCGTGGTGAAGCTGAACGACACGTGGAGCTTGCCCTTTGGTGTGAATGTATATGTGTGTGTGTGTGTATGTGTATGTATGTGTGAGGGATGACGGTGGTGTGGTGTGCACACACACATGCACGCACACACACATACACACACACATACACACACACATGCGCACACATACACACATTCACATGACCCCCCCCCCATATTGTCATATTGCCATATTGTCGCGCCGCTGGCCACGCCAGCGCGCGCGGCGATGGCCGACCTACCGGGGCTCGATTAACGGAGGCGCGTTCTCGTCGCCGAGCCCTGGACCCAGCAATGCGGCGCTGCTGGTGACGAGGATCTCCGTGCCGCCGACGAGCGGGATAAAATACGACTGGCCTGGCTCCTGCTAGACTGCCCCTCGGTGGAACACTTCAGGAGCGGCTTGCCCGGCGCTGCCATGGCTTGGCGAGTAGCCGCGGCGCTGCCGCGGCCCGTGCTGGGAGACGGCCCTTATCCTCCCCCCATGCAGGATGCCATGCGGCACCGATCTCGACGAGTTGATCGACGAGCGGAGGAGCTGGCGCCCGTCAATGCATGCTGGACATCGGTCAAGATGGCTGCCCGTGGGGGCGAGCTACCATCAGGGCTTCAGCGGTGGTGACCGCCGAGGCAACAACAGAGTTTATCCGCTTCACCATCGCAGCGTTTGTCACCGCGCTCACCCTCGGGGGCACTCGTCTGCCGGTGACTGGCGTCGGCATTGGTCTTCAGGCAGCCTGCCATGACGACTCTGTTTGCCCAGGCCCCCCTGGAGGGTGGGACCTGGCCATGCATGACGCATGGGGCGCAGGCAGAGCCCCATGCATGGAGTTGGACAACCATGCACCATGCCAGGCGGGGACTTTTCTGCTTCAGCGCCGCCAGTCGGCACAGCCGGCGTGGTTGGCCTCAAAGGCCAGGAGGAGGACGGTCCTTTCCTATACGCTCCTTGCCAGACATGTCCCTCAGGGACTTGTTTGGGTCTAAACTAGCCGGCGGGAGCGGTAGTCTAGACGGCAGGTAACCGGCTGGTGGCTATCGTCCTTCACAGGGCGGTGGCACTAGGACTAGTGTTGTCTTAGCTGGAATGCCATGTAACTGTAACTGTAACTGTAACTGTACCCCCCCCCCCACACACACCTCGCGCATCAGTGCCAACGACATTCCGAGTGCATCGCCAGGCCCCAGCTGCCCCCCTGGCTCGCAGCCACATAGCGAAGGCTTGGCGTAGCAAGACGGCGGGGTGACTTGGGCTTCGTTGAATCTTCGGAGGCCGTCTGCGAGTGCGGTTGGGGTGGTGGTCGTGACGGCGTGTGTGTGTGTGTGTGTGTGTGCGTGTTGTTGGCGGTGTGACTTGGGCTTCGCTGAATCGTCTGCGAGTGCGTGTGGGGGGATGTGTGTGTGTACGTGTGTGCATGTGTGTCTGTGTGTTGTGTGTGTATGCATGTGTGTGTGTGTGTGTGTGCTGTGCGTGTGTGTGTGTGTGTGTGTGCGTGCCTGTGCCTCATTGCGGGGGACCTCTTGCGTGTCACGGTGTGAGTGGCATGGTGCATGTTTGTTTGTGTGTGTGTGTGTGTGTGTGTGTGTGTGCTTGAGTGTGCGTGCTTGTATGTATGTGTGTGTTCGAGATACGCTGGGGCAGCGGGGTGCATGCATGCAGAGACTGTTTTTGAGTGGAGCGCCCTGCCCCACTGAGTCACTGAGTCCACTACTTGCACATTATGCACACGCAATACTTGCTTGCTGCGACGTCTGGAGGGTGGTGGTGTCGCGAGACGTGCTCGCATGCATTGAGCAACAACTCTGCCATGCAAGCCGCTGCCAACTCGTCCATCACTGCCTCCGAACACGTCTACTGCAACTATGTGTCTAATACTAGCCAGGTCCCATTGCGTGCGTTACCTCGCTGCCCGTCGAGGCCCACTCTAAGTGGCGCGCCTATGAGCCCGCGACAAGCCGCCGCCTCACCTTGCAGCCCGCGGAGCGCCTCCTTCCCACGCTGGTCTACTCGATCGAAGTAGGGCGAGCATCCGGCGTTGGGGCCAGCAATGGCCAACCCTGGCGCGCTAGTCATCATAGCTACTGGACTCCGCCAGTTGAGGGCGCGGCTCAAGCACAAACGAGCCGCTGTGGGGTGCACCAGACTCAAGAAATACAAGGTTGTTAGGTATTACACAGTAGTAATGGTGGCTGGCTCGCTGGCTCGTGTCCCGCGCGACGCAACACCAAACACACTTTAGTAAATCTGAATCCAAAGAAGATGCGCCATATGGCTTCCATCCACGGTTATAATAGCACACTGACACCCTTGTTTTAGAAGCATCAGAGCGACACAACACATATGCAAAAATGGCCCAACGCAAGCACCCAGCACGCACCAGGCCGCCCGGATCTCGCTAAAAATGCACCGTACCCCAGACAAATGCGTGCGCGACTGATTATGGATTGGGCATCCCCGATCTGAAGAATGATTGAATTTTCCATACTTTTCAGTGAGCGGCGCACGCAAGCCTGCCGTATACCCATTGCCAACGCCTTCTGGCCTTGCAGTTCAACACACGTTGTTATTTAAATAACAGTGCGCCCTCGAGAAGCACCCACTAAGCCCCCTGAGCACAGCGGCGGCGGCCAAGCACGCACCCCCGCTGTCAGCGCGACTGGTCAGCGAAGGGCACCACCTACACAGCCAGCCGCTCCAGATCTTGGTGTCTTGAGGCGCACGGTGAGGCGCGGACGGCTCCGGGCCCCCATGGCCTGCCCATGCATGCATGCATGGGCAGGCCATGCCATGCATGCATGCATGCACCTTGAACCTTCCATGATGGCGCACCCAGTCCGCATGTCCTGCCTGCCCTGCCATAACCGCTCGCCACAACCCACGCCGGCACGGTGCGCTGCAGTGCCCCTCATGGCCGCTCTCCCCGCGCCCACTACACCCACGCTGCTGTCCTGCGCCCCCTGTCCTCCCCCAAAACGCAGCATAGGGAGCACACGCAGCCCAGGGAGGGCGGGCGACGGCGCCACGCGCGTGAGCATCAGTGTGAGAGTTTGCGCGCACGCGCGCGCGCAGGCTCCCAAGAGCAGAGCAATGGGACCGAACAAAGGCGGCGGCGCCGCGGCGCGCTCAGCTGGCAAGCCGGCGCCGAGCGGCGACAAGCCAAAGGGCGGCGGCGGCGGTGGCGGGAAGGGTGGAGGTGGTAAGGGCGGTGGCGGAGAGAAGAAGAAGGCAAAAGAGCCTCAGCAGCAGCAGCAGCAGGTGGGATGCTGACGCAGTGCCGAGGCTGATGGCTGACTCGCGGCCCGGGTAGGGGCGGCCATGTCTCCCGCCTGTAGCATGCCCGCCCGCAACAAACTCATCGCGGACGCACAGCAGCGCGAGCTTGCGGGGCACACACGTATATGTCGGATTTGATGGCAAGCTAGAAGGACGAACGGAGCGCCGTGTCGTGTCGGGCAGCAGCAGCAGCGTTGCACCCTCTCCCTCACTCTCCTTCACTCTCCATCATCTCTCTCCCTCCCTCTCCCTCCCGTTCCCTCTCCCTCCCGTTCCCTCTCTTCCTCTCCCTCTCTCCCTCCCTCTCCCTCCCTCTTTCTCTCCCTCCCTCTCCCTCCCCTCCCTCCCCCTCCCTCCCTTCCTCCCCCTCCCTCTCCTCCTCCCTCCCTCTCCCTCCCTCCCTCTCCCTCGCTTTCCCTCCTTCTCCCCCCTTCCCTCCCTCCCTCCCTCATCTCTCTCCCTCTCCCCCATGTACAGGGCAAGAAGGGCGCCAAGGGCGGCGGCGGTGGCGGGGGCAAGGAAGTGGCTCGTCACTCTCCCTCGCTCTCCCTTCCTCTCCCTCCCTTATTCCTTCACTCTCCCTCCCTCCCTTTCCGCCCCCTTTCCCTCCCTGTCTCCCTCTCCCTCCTTCCCTCCCTCATCTCTCTCCCACTCCCCCATCTACAGGGCAAGAAGGGCGCCACGGGCGGCGGATGTGGTGGAGGGGGCAAGGAACTGGCTCCTCACTCTCCCTCGCTCTCCCTTACTCTCCCTCACTCTTTCTCTCCCTCTTTCTACTCCCTGCCCCTCCCTCTTTCCCTCACTCTTCTCTCTCCCTCTCCCCCATGTACAGGGCAAGAAGGGCACCAAGGGCGGCGGATGTGGCAGAGGGGGCGAGGAAGTGGATCCCCACTCTACCTCGCTTTCCCTTCCTCTCCTTCACTCTCCCTCCCTCTTCCCCTCCTTCTCCCCCACTCTTTACTCTCTCTTCCTCTCCCTCTCCCCCATTTACAGGGCAAGAAGGGCCCCAAGGGCGGCGGCGGCGGCGGAGGCAAGGAACTGGCTCCTCCCTCTCCCTCGCTCTCCCTCCCTCTCCCTCCCTCTCCCTCCCTCCGTCCCTCTCCCTCTCTCTCCCTCCCTCTTCCTCTCCCTCTCCCCCCCTCTGTCCCGCGCTCTTCATTCTCCTTCTCCCCCATGTACAGGGCAAGAAGGGCGCAAAGGGCGGCGGAGGCGGAGGGGGCAAGGAAGTGGCCCCGGTTGACTCCGTCGGCATGTCGTTTGCCAACATGCAGCTGGTGGGTGGTGGGTGGGTGGTGAGTGGCGGTGGGCGATGGGCAGTGGGCGGTGATGGGTGATGAGCGCTGATTGTATTTTCATGTTTTTGCTATTCGGGTACCCGACGTCACGTTGACCGCTTTGACTGCTGCCGCAGTGCTGACTGCTGGCCGTCATGTTTGACTCCCCCCCTACACATGTTGACCAGCTCCTCTCTTCTGGCGCGTCTGGCATGCGCCCCGACGAGATTGCTTCTTTCTGATTTCCCCCACAAACCGAGGCTCAAGCCATCTACAGCGCTTACACAGCAGCGGCAACTCCCCCCCACACAGGTCAACCCGCTCCTCTCTTGTGGCGCGTCCGGCATGCGCCTGTTTGCCACAAACCGACGCTCAAGCCACCGTCAGCACTAACACAGCTACAACAACAACACACACTGCACAAAGGTTGCTGACCAGCTCCTCTCCTCTGGCGCGTCCGGCATGCGCCCCGCGCCAGCGAGGCCGCCTCCGTCCTCTGCAAACAACCGTGTGCCCTCTCTTGCCCCCACAACGACGCTCGACGACAACGACGCTCGGCCACCTACAGTGCTGACACAGCAACAACTCCCCCCACACAGGTCGACCAGCTCCTCTCCTCCGGCGCGTCCGGCATGCGCCCCGACGAGATCGCCGCCATGGCCGCCGAGCGTGCGCGCGTCGGGAAGCTCGTCGTGAACCCGCAGCGCACGCCGGCGCCGATGGTCGCGAGCTTCGGCGGCTTCGGCAACCGCGGCGGGGTGAGTGTGTGTGGCAGGGGTTCCGCTGTTTTAGCTGGTCTCCTCTATCTACACGACTCTTGTAAGCAGCTTCCGCAGCACGCGCCGAGGCAACCGAGGCGGGGTGAGTGTCCTGTTCCACGACTTAAATAAGGCTCGATGTCTGGCTTGTCTCTCACCAAGCAAGGGCTTACACGGATGCGTGGGCAAGCTCGTCGTGAACCCGCAGCGCGCGCCGGCGCCGATTCTCGCGAGCTTCGGCGGCTTCGCGGGCAGGGACGGGGTGAGTGTGTTTGTGGCAGAGGTTCCGTTGTTTTAGCTGGTCCCCTCTATCTATACGACTTTTCGAAGCGCTGCCGCAGCACGCACCGGCGCCGATTGTCGCGAGCTTCGGCGGCTTCGCGGGCAACAGTGGCGGGGTGAGTACTTGTCATAGGTTTTACAGTCGTACATGCAGCCTCCCCCGCGCCCTTCAGGGCCAACGACACCCGCCTGATTCAGCCCCCCGAGGAAGATGCCACGCCGATGCCCCCCCTCCCTCCCTCCTCCTCCCTCCCTTTCCCACTGCCACCCTTTCACTGAGCTTGCCACTCCCCCCCCCCCCCCACACGTGCAGCCTCCCCCCGCGCCCTTCTGGGCCAACGACCCCCGTTTGACCCAGCCCCCAGAGGAGGAGGCCACGCCGATGCACTTCGAGCGGAACGCTGGGGAGCGCGAGACGTTTGAGAACCGCGTGCGGACGATGGTGCTCGAGGAGCTGGTCAAGAAGAGGGGGTGCAAGGCGATGGTGAGTCAAGGAGAGCAGTTTTCCTCTTTTCAGCTTTTTAAATCATTATGTTTGAAGCCGGAAGTCAGGCGCTGCACGCGCTTGTTTTTTTAGTTTTTTTTAGACGTTTGAGAACCGCGTGCTGACTACTGTGCTCGAGGAGCTGGTCAAAAAGAGGGGGTGCAAGGCGATGGTGGGTCTCCTGGGCTGGGGGGCCAGGGTTCCCCTTTTCAGGTTTTTATATACGTCTGCTTGTAGTCCTGACTGAAGGCGCTCGTTTTCGCGTTTTTGTTGTTGTTGCGTGCGGACGATGGTGCCGGACGAGCCCATCAAGAAGGGGGGGGTGCAAGGCGATGGTGGGGCTGCTGGGCTGGGGAAGCTTTTTCCTCTCTTCAGCTTTTTAAATTCCTATGTCTTTGAAGCCGGAAGTCAGGCGCTGCGCGCGCTTGTTTTCGAGAAAGAGAGTGTTATTTAGATACGTTGTGAACCGCGTGCAGACGACTGTGCTGGAGAAGCTCATCAAGAAGCGGGGGTGCAAGGCGATGGTGGGTGCGCTGGGCTGAGGGAGCAGTGCTCCTCTTTTCAGCTCTTTAAAGTTATATGTTTGAAGCCGGAAGTCGGCGCTGCGCTTGTTTTCGAGTTAACAATTATTTTAGAGACGTTTGATAACCGTGTGCGGACCACTATGCTTGAGGGGCTGGTCAAGAAGCAGGCGTGCAAGGCGATGGTGGGTCTCCTGGGCTGGGGAAGCAGTGTTCCTTTTCAGGTTTTTATATACGTCTGCTTGTAGTTCTAACTGAAGGCGCTGCGCGCTCGTTTTCGCGGTTTTGTTTTTGTTTTTAGAGACGTTTGAGAACCGCGCGCGGACGATGGTGCCGGACGAGCCCATCAAGGAGAGGGGGTGCAAGGCGACGGTGGGGGTGCTGGAATGGGGAAGCTTTTTCCGCTTTTTGAAGTATTCTGTTTTTGAAGCCGGAAGTGAAGCGCTGCGTGTGCTTGTTTTCGAGGAAAACAGTGTTTTTAAGAGATGTTGAGAACTGCGTGCGGACCACTGTGTGCTCAAGGAGCTGGTCCTCGAAGAGGGGGTGCAAGGCGATGGTAAGTCTGCTGGGCTAGCAGAGCATTTTTTTTCTCTTTTCAGCTTTTTAAATTATTCTGTGTGAAGTCAGGCGCTGCGCGCTTGTTTAACAATTATTTTTAGAGATGTTTGAGAACCGTGTGCGGACGATGGTGCTGGAGGAGCTTGTGAAGAAGAGGGGGTGCAAGGCGACGGTGGGTCTGCTGGGCTGGGGGAGCAGCGTTTCTAGCCTCAAGTCGACAGTTTACAGTTTACAGTGCGCACTCACGGGGCGTGTGGGACTTTGAGGGATCCGCCTCGTCGGGCAGGCTACCAGAAGCCTCTGTTAATGTCGAAGTAGTGTCATCACCCGTTGATGATAGAGAGACGAAAGCCTCCATGCAGCCTACAATTCACGACCCACAACCCATAACCTACAACCCATGCAGGCCATGCAACCGCCATGCAACCGCCATGCAACCCACAACCCACAACCTTCAACCCACTCTGCACAGGTGGCGGAGGCATACACCGCCGCGCACGACGCCGCACTAGAGCGCGGGCTGTACGACAACTCGCAGCGCCAGGCAGGTTTTGTGTTGTCTGTGTGTGTGTGTGTGTGTGTGTGTGTGTGTGTGTGTCAGTGTTTCCGTAAGCCAACCTGCAACCCGACAAAGTGCATTTTCGGGTTGAGATTGGCCGATTTGGGCTGGCGCGTTGGACCCAATCTTTACCCGTTGAGAATGCGCGAATTCCGACTCGAAAAGTGTGAACTTCGAAATTCTCACCCTTTTTGCGAGAAATCGCCTCGATCGGGTTGACGTTGGGGAGTGAGCCGTCAGGCCCGGGTTGAGCCATCGTTTCCTCAAGATCCTTAGCGGAACCACTGGTGTGTGTGTGTGTGTTGTGTGTGCGTGTGCGTGTGTGTGTGTGTGTGTGTGTGTGTGTGCGTGTGCGTGTGTGTGTGCGCGTGGACACGCGCGGTCGTGAGCGCAGTTCAGGTTTAAAGTTTGTGTTTTTCAGGTTTAGCCCCCTGCACAGCCCCCTGCATCACGCCACCCACCACTGCCCCGGCTGCGGTAGTGCCGCCCTGCAACATTACCAACGCCCGAGGCGGCGCCCCAGGCGCCGCTTTCACTTGCGCGGATGAGGCAGCGCGTCAGGCGCGTCGAAACCGCCTCAGGCGCTCCCCCGACTGCCGTAGGCGCCCACCACCGCCTGAGGCACAGCCTTGACCGCCTCAGGCGTTATGCCCGCTTACGCCCTCAAGAGTTGGGATTGTGGTAGGGCGGAGCCCTGATGACAGGCCCCCTCCTGCCACAGGAGAGGCTGAGTGTGGTGCTGCTCGCTTGGCGCCCACCACCTAGTGTGGGGTCGCGCTATTGCGGGTGGCGCTATTGTGGGCTGCTTTTGCAGCTTGACCTTTTCGGGGGCCTTGTGCCTGCTGTCTCGTAGCTCCGCTGGAGCTTTGGAGCCGTACGTGTGAAGTGCAGTGATGTCCTTAGCGCCCCTGCAGCCCCCGCAGCCCCCCCAGCCCCCGCTGCGGGGGAAAAACGGGAAATTTGCGAGGAAACTGCGGGGTCGAATCGCGGGAAACTTTGCTCCGAAATGTGTGAAAATCGACAATTTCACACTTTTCCTAAAAAAAAATTGCCTCCTGCAGGGGCAATTCGGCATGTTCCCTCCAACGTTGCAGGGGCAAATAGGCCATTCTCGGTTTCCTTAAGGACACCACTGGTGAAGTGGATTGTAAACCAGTGCTTTTGTTGTCGGCGTTTGGAGCCAGTTTGGAGCCGGATTTTTTAGCCATGGAGCCGTTTTTTCCGTTCAAATGGTTCTCCAGCAAATTAATTATAGACCCTGTTGACATAATCACTGTTTGAAACTCACCATCACTACCCCTGTAATTGCTAGGGCCATAACTCGACTTGAGTCTAGGCGGTGCTCCTAGAAGTAGAAGGCAGTCTTCGCTGGAAAGCCAATGTTACTGTTACTGTCACTGTAACATAGCCCCCGTCCTGAACGCCTGCTTGCAGGCCTTCAACAAGGCGTGCGAATGCGCGGCCAACTACCTGGTCGTGCACTGCGAGGATACGAAAAAAATGCAAGTCCTGAAAACACAATCACTGTTTGAAACTCACCATCACTACCCCTGTCCTGCACACCTCTGCTCGCAGGCCTTCAACAAGGTGTGCGACCGCGCGGCCAACTACCTGCTGGTGCACTGCGAGGAGAAGGACCTCCCGCCCGCCATGCGGCCGCTCAAGGTGTTTGTCAGTTTGTTGTGGTGTGTTGCTGAGTCAGCATGGGTTGTTTACATTGGTTTCGAGGTGGTTGTGTGCAGCATGCGTGCGTTTCAACTGCCTGCTCGCGCACTGCGAGGAGACGGGACTTCCCGCCCGCCATGCGGCCGCTCAAGGTGGTTGTGAGTTACTTGTGGTGTGTTGCTGAGTCAGCATGGGTTGTTTACTTTGGCTTGAGGTGGTTGTGTGCAGCCAACTGCCTGCTGGTGAACTGCAAGAAGGACCTCTCGCCCGTTATGCGGCCGCTCAAGGTGGTTATTAGTTAGTTGCTGAGTCAGTATGGGATGGTACAGTTCGTTTGAGGTAGTTGTATGCATCATGCGTGCGTCCAGGTGCCTGCTCGTGCACTGCGAGGAGGCAGGACCTCTTGCCCGCCATGCAGCCGCTCAAGGTGGTGGTTGGCTAGCTTCGGTGTGTTGCTGAGTCAGGATGCGATGGTTTAGTTGGTTTTCGAGGTGCTTGTGTACAGCATGTGTGCATCAGGCTACCTGCTCGTGCACTGCGAGGAGAAAGACCTCCCGCCTGCGTTGCGGCCGCTCAAGGTGGTTATTTAGTTGGTTGCTGACTCAGCATTGGATGGTTTGAGGTGGTTGTGTGCATCATGCGTGCGTCCAACCACCTGCTTGTACACTGCGAGGAGAAGGACCTCCCACCTGCGTTGCGGCCGCTCAATGTAGTTATTTAGTCAGTTGCTGATTCAGCATGGGGTGGTTTAGTTGGTTTGAGGTAGTTGTGTGCATCATGCGTGCGTCCCGACTGCCTGGTTGCGGGCAGGTTGGTAGGGTGAGTGTACGATTGTTCTTTTAGTGAGAGCCCCTCAGCGCCACACTTGCTTGACGACCACATACCCCACTTCCTTCGCTGGCCGCATGGGCGCACCTGCCTCCTATCCTTCTCCCATTGCTACAGGTCGCCGCCATCGCCGCGCAAGGCGCCGACCGCGTGGCTGGCGAGAAGCAGGCGGCCAGTTAAAAGCCTGATCCCTTTCCCTAGACCCGACATAAAAAAAACCAAACCGCTTAGGCCGCCGCCATCGCCGCGCAAGACGCCGACCGCGTGGCAGGCGAGAAGCAGGCCGCCAGTACTAACTATAAAGCCTCAATCCTTTCTGAACCCTTTCCCTAGACATCAAAAAACCTCAAACGACTCAGGCCGCCGCGATCGTCGAGCAAGGCGCCGACCGCGTGGCTGGCGGAAAGCGGGCGGCCAGTGTTTACTTTAAAATCCCCCTGAAATCTGAAACCACAAAACCCCAAACTTTCAGGCCGCCGCCATCGCCGCGCAAGACGCCGACCGTGTGGCTGGCGAGAAGCATGCGGCCAGTTTAAAGCCTCAGCCCTGACCCTAAACCTAAAATCACAAAACCCGACACCAATTCAGGTCGCCGCCATCGCCGCGCAAGACGCCGACCGCGTGGCTGGTGAGGAGCAGGCGGCCAGTTAAAAGCCTGATCCCTTTCCCTAAACCCGACATAAAAAAAACGCTCAGGTCGCCGCCATCGCCGCGCAAGACGCCGACCGCGTGGCTGGCAAGAAGCGGGCCGCCAGTAAAGTAACAAGTAACACGGGGTTTCCAGCTAAGCAGGCAACTCTTCTACTAGAGACACCCGCCGATACTCCAGCACACTTAAGTACTAGAGTACCGCCGGCTCCCGGCCGATAGACTACCGCTCCCGCCGGCTAGACTACCCCAAACAGCGGTCTCGGAGAGACATGTCTGGCAAGGAGCATATAGGAGAGGACCTTCCTCAGGTCACAGTAGTGGCCTTGTGGCCAGTCAAGCCGGCAGAGCCGACTGGCTCTGACTGGAACGGTCCCCGCCTGGCAGTGCATGGCTGTCCAGCTCTCGTTTGCATGGGGCTCAGCCGGCGCCCCATGCCTCATGCATGGCCAGGTCCCACCCTCCAGGGGTGCATGGACGACAGAGTTGTCATGGAGGCTGCCTGAAGACCTTCCAACGCCAGTCACCGGCAGACGAGCGCCCCGAGGATGAGCGCGGTGACGAACGCTGCGATTGGTGAAGCGGATTTACTCTGTGTTGCCTCGGCGGTCGCCACCGCTGAAGCCGTGATGGTAGCCCGCCTCCACGGGCAGCCATCTTGACCAATGTCCAGCATGCATTGACGGGCGCCAGCTCCTCCGCTCGTCGATCAACTCGTCGAGATCGGTGCCGCATGGCGTCCTGCATGGGGGGAGGATAAGGGCCGTCTCCCAGCACGGGCCGCGGCAGCGCCGCGGCTACTCGCCAAGCCATGGCAGCGCCGGGCAAGCCGCTCCTGAAGTGTTCCACCGAGGGGCAGTCTAGCAGGAGCCGGGCCAGTCGTATTTTACCCCGCTCGTCAGCGGCACGGAGATCCTCGTCACCAGCAGCGCCGCATTGCTGGGTCCAGGGCTCGGCGACGAGAACGCGCCTCCGTTAATCGAGCCCCACGTTAACGGAGGATAAGGGCCGCCAGTACTTACTATAAAGCCTCAATCCTTTCTGAACCCTTTCCGTAGACATAAAAAAACCTCAAAACCACACAGGTCGCCGCCATCGCCGTGCCGTGCCGTGCAAGACGCCGACCGCGTGGCTGGCGAGAAGCAGGCGGCCCGTTAAAAGCCTTAACCCTTTCCCTAAACCCGACATAAACAGAAAAAACGCCCAGGCCGCCGCCATCGCCGCGCAAGACGCCGACCGCGTGGCTGGCGAGAAGCGGGCCACCAGTACTTACTATAACGCCTCAATCCTTACTGAACCCTTTCCCTAAGCCTGCCATCACAAATCCCCAAACCGCTCAGGCCGCCGCCATCGTCGCGCAAGACGCCGACCGGATTGCTGGCGAGAAGCAGGCCGCGCGCGTGAGGGCAGTGCAGGTGAGAGTTAGTCGATGCAAAACGATTGTACGTGCGTGTCTGCCTTTCCGAATAATTGTCATTTTTGCTCCCCCCCCCCCCCCGCAAAGCTGAGAATGTACTGTGAATAGTAAAAAATCGCGATCGTGGGCGTCAAAACGACGAAAACGACGAAAACATGACCCTCGCAATCCGCCCGCAATCGCATTTAACAATTTTAGTTCGCCCCCCCCACGGGAAGGCAAGCAAAATATGTATACGGTCAAAGTCAAACGCCGAAACACACCCGCTGTGCATGCGAGTCTGCCGTGGTACGCGACTCTCTAGCCTGAAGTTCGGGACTGCCTCAACAGAAATCATATGATGGTGCATATTACAGCCTGTGTGACACAAATAAGGATGTATAAGACCTGCTTCGGCGCTAGCGCCCAACACCTTTTTCACTCAGCTTTATTCAGGCTGAAACTGGCTGGCTACCTGGTAGGGATCTCGCTCGGGTGGCTGTTGCAGAACGGCTTCAGCTGCGGCACAAGGAGCACCTTAATGCCTGTCGTCCCACTGCTGGGTCAAGGCTTTACAGCGGCTTAGAGGGACTGCACACGCCCTCTAGCACTACCACATTTCCAATGCCTGAGGCGTCGCCTCAGGCGGTGCATTACTTGCGCGGATCAGGCGGCGCCTCTGGCGCGCCGACCGCCTCAGGCGTCGCCTCAGGCGCACCCCTGATCGCCTCAGGCGCCACCCCGACCGCGTCAGGCGCCCATCACCGCCTGAGGCGCACCCCCGACCGCCTCAGACATTTTGACCGCATTCACTGGCGCGGATCAGACGATTGGGCTGTGGTAGGGTAGCGTGGGGTGGGACCGCCTACTCTCCTGGTAGGGAAGCTTGGGTATGGGACCGCCTACTATCCTGATCTGGGTGGGCAGGACAGTCTAAGTGCGAGGCATGATCACGCTTGCCACCCAAGACACGGCACCGCGCTGCGCGCTACAAGCGTGTCCCTCGCCTGATTTGCCTGCGCGTCTGTGTACACTTACTCTAAACCCTTAACCCGTTACCCTAAACCCGAGACCCTCAACCCGAAACCCTAAACCCTAAACCCTGTGCCGCGGTGCAGGCGAAGCAGGCGCAAGCGGCGTCGCAGCCGCAGCCGCTGCCGCTGCCGCAGCACATGCAGCCCTCGGACTACCGGATGCCTCCCCAGCAGCAGCAGCAGCAGCATGATGCGTACCGCCAGGCTCCACAGCAGATGCAGGTGTGTTGCAGCTGCGTGCGTGTGTGTGTGTGTGCGTGTGAGAGAGAGGACTGTGCTGGTGTGGGTGGGTGTGCACACACACATGCACACACGCTCATGCGCTCACACGCGCACGCGCACCCACACACACACACGCACATGCACAGTCGAACGGTGGCTACAAACAAACTCCCCCTCTCCTGTACACACAGGCGCAGGCGCAGGGCAGCTGTGAATCACCCCCCCCCCCCCCCACACACACACACGCGCGCATGCGCAGTTGCACGGTGGCTACGACTCCGTCTCTCACTCTCTCTCCCCCTCTCCCTCTCTCCCTCACTCTTCCTCTCACGCCCACCCACCCACACACATGCGCAGTCGCATGGTGTCGCTTTCTCTCTCTCCCTCTCTCTCCGTCTCACACCCACCCACCCACTCACGCATGCACATGCGCAGTCGCATGGTGGCTACGACTCTTACGCGGCGCCTACTACGCAGCTGCCAGCATCAGAGTCTGGGCGGTACCGGGGTCAGGCTGGGCAGGGGCCCGCGGGGTATGGGCAGCAGCAGGAGTATGGCCAGGCTCCACCGCAGCAGGGACCTGGGGGTTACGGTCACCAGCAGGCGCAGCAGCAGCAGCAGCAGCAGCCCAACTGGCAGCAGCAGGAGCAACAGATGCGACAGCAGCAGGAGCAGCAGATGCGCCAGCAGCAGCAGGCGCAGCAGCAGCAGCAGCAGCAGCAGTCGCAGCAGATGCAGCAGCTGCAGATGCAGCAGCAGCAGACGTGGCAGCAGCAGGAGTTGCAGCAGCAGCAGCAGGCGCAGCAGCAGCAGCAGGCGCAGCAGGCGCAGCAGCCAGAGGTGAAGGGCAAGAAGAGCAAGAACAAGTTCAAGCCAGACGCCTTGGTTGCGGCGGGTGCGGCGGGTGGTGCCACGAACGGATGCGCAGGCGGGAGCGGGCCGGGCGGCATCGCCGCGCTGTGGGGCGGCCCTAGACCGCAGCAGCAGGGGCAGCAGGCGATGCCACAGCAGCAGGGGCAGCAGCAGCAGCAGCCTGCCGCCGGAAAGAAGGGCAAGAAGGGAGGCCCCGGCGGCCCCGGCGCCGCGGCGCCACAGCAGCAGCAGCAGCAGCAGCAGCAGCCACCCGCCCCGTCTGCCGCCGCCTCTGACTTTGCGGCCGCTGCGGAGGCTGCCGCGTATACGAACGGACCACCCGCCAGGGGCAGGGGCGGCCCGCCGCCGCCGTCGGCCGCTGCGGTACGCGTCGTGTCTTGCGTGCACCATGCGCCATGCAGAGTGCACCATGTACCATGCACCATGCACCATGCACCATGCACCATGCACCATGCACCATGCACCATGCGCCATGCGGAATGCGCCATGCGCCATGTGCCATGTGCCATGTGCCATGTGCCATGTGCCATGTGCCATGCACCATGCACCATGCACCATGCGCCATGCGCTATGCGCCATGCATGCTATGCACCAAGCGCCATGCGCCATGCGCCATAAATCGCCAGGCACAGAGGCGACCGACTGCCGCCGTCGGCCACTGCGGTGCCTGTCCATGACTATGAGTGTCGCCGCCATGCACCATGTTCACCAGGACACACGATTGTGCTGCATGGCCACCACGTTGCTGCACGCAACACGTTACAAGGAGCTTCCAGCTTGTGTGCACACACTACATATACACACACACGCACACACACACACAGACACACACACACACTACACACACACACGTGCACAGGTGTGCATCCGCTCCAAGGGCTCACTCTTTCACTATCTCTAATGCACGTACACACATACACATGCACACACACACACACACACACAACGCAGGTGCGCATCCGCTCCGAGCAGATGGCTCATGCGCTCTACGAGTGGGAGAACTCAAGCGACGCCAAGGTACGGTTTAACGGCAGTTTCGGGTTTCGGTTTCGGTTTTGTTTTTGGTTTTCGTTTTAGTTTCGGTTGAGCACGCTTGAGTGAGACCCACAACAGAGGCGACTGGGTGTAAAGCTCACCACAGCCCCATCGTCTGATCCGCGCATGTGAATGCGATCATAACGTCTGAGGCGGTCGGGGTTGCGCCTCACGCGGTGGTGGGCGCCTGAGGCGGCGCCTGAGGTAATCAGGGATGCGCCTCAGGCGGCGCCTCAGGCGATCGGCGCGCCTGAGGCGCCGCCTGATCCACGCAAGTGAATGCGCCTTATCCGCGCAAGTCAATGCGCATTGGGAATGTGGTAGGGTAGGTGTAAAGCCCACCATTGCCAACCAACCCCCCCCCCCTCCATAAAACGCCGACGCTATGACCTACGCTAGGCCGAACTGGGCCTGTCATTTCCTGTCTCGGGCCGGGGGGCGGCAAGGCGACCAGCGCCTGTGTTTGAATGATCTACACACACACTTCCAGGTCGCCAAGATGCAGGCGCAGCGCCAGCGCCTGTGTTTGAATTACCTCCAGGACATGCACACACGCACACACACACACACGCACACACACACACTTTCACACGTCCAGGTCGCCAAGATGCGGGCGCAGCGCCAGCGCCTGCCGTCGTGGTCTCTCCAAGCACAGGTCCTGGAGACATGCACGCGCGCGCAAGTTGTCGTGATCAGTGGAGAGACGGGCTGCGGCAAGACCACGCAGGTGCGGTGGTCCACACTACGGTGGTAGCTGCGTGGTAGCTGGGTGGTAGCTGCATGGTAGCTTCAGGCACAGTAAAAATGTGATGTCATGCGCGTGCAAGTGGTCGTGATCAGTGGAGAGACCGGCTGCGGCAAGACCACAGGTGTGTGGCAGCTGCACAGTAGCTGCACGGTAGCTGGTTGGTAGCTACAGGCACAGTCGAAACTTTGTCTTGTGCTCGCGCGAGTCCTTGTGTTTTCGGCAGAGACAGGCTGCGGCAACACCGCACAACACAACGCAGTCAGGTCGGACACTACTGACGCACCGACAGTCAAAATGGGGGCGTTATACTCACGTTATACCAAAGTACCGCTTTGCCTTGCCTCCACTTTTATAAAGGGGTTAATTGTTTAGAACTTGGGTGCCTTGCCGCGGGAATTTTGGGGATTTTCCCCCCGTTTTGACGTCACTTTTGGCGTTTTTTTACTTTTTCGGCATTGCATTTAGAAATCGACCTTGCTGCAACGTTTTCCGAAGTATTTAATCGGCAAGGCAAAGCGGTATTACGGTACTCAGACGATGAGGACTGCGTTGCGTCGTGTTCCGTGCGCATTGACCTGCACGCGCCTCCACCTCGCATCACAACTTCACGCTTTGAATTCTGCACCGTTTGCATACACAGGTTCCCCAAGTCCTTCTCGAGGAGGCCATCAGCGCGGGCAACGGCGGCAATATCGTCCAATATCGTGTGCATGCGCACATCAGGCTGTGATCCCCCCCCCCCCCCAAACGCACGCGCGCAACAACCCGGTGTGTCCAAACAGGTGCCCCAGTTGCCCCTGCTCGACGAGGCCTTCCCCTTTGCAACCATCCACCTCTGAATCTGTCCATCTTGCTTTGAAAAGGGGACTCATGGATTACACCCTTCTGGTATGTCCTGCCGACACTAACGTCTGCGCGCATTAATCCCATGTCGACAGGTGCCCCAGTTCCTGCTCGACGAGGCGATCCGCGCAGGCAACGGCGGCGCGTCTAACATCGTGTGCACTCAGCCGCGGCGCATCTCAGCGACGAGCGTCGCGCAGCGCGTCGCTGCCGAGCGCAACGAAACCATCGGCAAGACGGTCGGGTACGCGATCCGGATGGAGAGCTGCCGCAGCGCAGACACGCGGCTGCTGTTCTGCACGACGGGAGTGCTGGTGCGCCGCCTCGCGGACGACCCGCTGCTGTCCGGGACGACGTGTGTGGTGGTGGACGAGGTGCACGAGCGCTCGCTCGACTCGGACTTCCTGCTGGTGCGGTCCCTTCCCCATCCTCCCCCGCCCCTCCACTCCACTCCACTCCACTCCACTCCACTCCACTCACTCACTCACTCCCTCCCTTACTCACTCGCTCGCTCGCTCCATCGCTCGCTCCCTTGCTCACCCGTCGCTCGCTCACTCACCCGTCACGTTTCACTATGTGTGTACAGGTCCTCCTGAAGCAGGTCCTCGCACAGCGCCGCGACCTCCGCCTCATCCTCATGAGCGCGACCGTGAACGAGGGTCGCTTCAGCGAGTACTTTGGTGGCTGCCCCGTGCTCACGATCCCTGGGTTCACGCACCCGGTCAAGGAGCACTACCTGGAGGACGTGCTGGCGATGACGCGGTAAGAAATTGCATCAGAAATCCATAGGAAATAAATAAAAAATTACAATGTTCTTGGAAGTACTGACAATCCCTGGGTTCCCGCACCCGGTCAAAAAATGAGCACTACCTGGAGGACGTGCTGGCGATGACGCGGTTAGCAAAACAACACAGACACCCTGGCAGCTACGTATCATTTGTATTCAGATTGCGACAGGAATGCAGCAAGATACAAGACACCGCGACATGTTCGCTGTGTGCCCTGTGCTCATCATCCCCTGGTTCACGCACCCGGTCAAAGAATGAGCATAGGGCGGCACGGGGTATGAAATCCCCCATATTTTCCAGGGATTGCTGCCAATGAAGCGTCTCTTTGTTTCACAACCTGCCCTTGCAGGTGGGGGTGCCTCTAACCGTGTTCTACCATCCTGCAAAGTTCCATTGTGTTGATCAAAGTGTGGGGGCTGTACTGTACAAGTAAGGCGCTTGCATATATCTCATACCCCGTGCCCCCCTACCTGGAGGGCTGGCGATCCCGCTGTAAGCAACAAACAAAAAAAGGACAAGTACAGAAACGGCATGCCGCGCCCCGTGCGCACCCTTTTCACACGAACACACACACACACACACACACACACACACACACACACACAAACACACACGCACACACACACACACACGCACAAACAGATACAAGCCCGACCCCGGCTGTGACTACCTCCGGCGGGGCATGCCCAAGGACGAGCTCGGTGCGCCGAAGGTGAGACAGCACATGAACTGTGGCTTCATACGAGTTTTGAGGTTTGAGGCGATCCAACAGACCATGCACCATGCTGAACCGTAGTTAACCATGCACCCTCCATGCACCATGCTGTCATGTTGTGGACAGGCTAGGGCGCAGACTCCTAGGACCTGCCCAAGCACGAGCTCGGTGTGCCGAAGACGAGGTTTTACAGGTTTAACACGCACGCGCCCGGAGGACCCCGAGGCGTGAGTCAAGGCCTAGACTATAGTCTAGGGGGGCTCCACTAAGAGAGCCCGCAAGGCCACGCAGCGCGCCAGCTTACCAGCCCATGAGAACCCATGACAGTCCAGAGCCATGCTCCCCGGACCAACCAACCAACCAACCCTCGCCACCAGCAGGGGTCTGCTGTGCCAAGCCTACTGTCTTCATTCAGCGGTTCAGCGGGGAGCAGCCCACAAGGGAGAACCCCATACGAGCGAACCCATGAGAACCCATAACATCCCAGAGCCTCTGGACTTACCAGGTTGAAAAAAAACTCGTTGCCAAACAAGGGTCCGCACGCCAGGCGCTGGAGAACGAGCATGCATGGGCGGACGGCCTCTCTGGACTTACCCACTAGCTAACAAACGTTGACCAACCAACTGGCAAATACTGACCAACAAACCTCACTCGCCACCAGCGGTCCGCACGCCAGGCGCTTGAGGGCGAGCACGCGTGGGCGGATGGGCTCTCCGGACTACTAAACAAACCAACTGACCAACCCACCAACCAACACTCGCCACCAAACAGGGGTCCGCACGCCAGGCGCTCGAGAACGAGCACGCGTGGGCCGACGGCCTCACCTCTCGCGGCTTCCCGCCGCAAGTGGGCATGGTGATCAAGGTGCGCTGCTGCTGGGTAGCCGCTGGGTAGCTGCTGGATAGCTGCCGGGTAGCTGATGGGAAGGTGCTGGGTAGGTGCTGGTGTGCTGTCGCGTGTGCGCCTGCACTTCTACTGGATTGTAGGAATCAACTACGAACCCCCCCCCCCAGGATGGCTGTCTCCTCCCAAACCGACGCCCCCGATGCTCACGCACGCGCATCCGTTACTCACATTCACTTACCCTACTCGTTCACTCACACATTGAATCACTCTGATGACAGCAAGATCAACCTACGGCCTGCTGATTGCGTCCATCCGCTGGGTGGCCATCTCCAGCACCAACGATCCACACTTGGCACGCATGCGCCCCACACTCACCTGACCTCACACCCCACTCTTATGACCCATTACTCTGATGCAACCGCTGTCACTTGACTTGGACAAGATCCACTACGACCTGCTGATTGCAGGCATCTGATGGATCATCTTACCAACGTCCCAGCTGCTCACGCACACACCCTCTGCTCACACCCATTGCCCATCCCTGTTATCACTGATTACTCTGATGCAACCGCAGTCAATCGACTCGGACATGATCAACTACGACCTGCCAATTGTGGGCATCTGATGGATCATCCTACCAACGTCACAGCTGCTCACGCACACGCCCTCTGTCCACACTCATTGCTCATCACTCATCACTCATCACTCTTAGAACTCATTACTCTGATGTGACCGCAGTCACTCGACTCGGACAAGATCAACTACGACCTGCTGATTGCCGACAACCCAGCTGCCCACGCACACGCCCTCTGCTCACACCCATCACACATTACTCAACACGCATCACTCATTGCCCATCACTTGTATCACTCATTACTCTGATGCAACCGCAGTCACTCGACTCGGACATGATCAAATACGACCTGCTGATTGTGGGCATCCGCTAGATCATCAACCAGCCAGCTGCTCACGCGCACGCTATCTGCTCACACTCATTACACAGTACTCATCACTCATTGCCCATCACTCTTATAACTCATTACTTTGATGTGACCGCAGTCACTCGACTCGGACAAGATCAACTACGACCTGCTGATTGCGTCCATCCGCTGGATCATCACCAACGGCGAGCCGGGCGCGCTGCTCGTGTTCATGCCCGGGTGCGCATATGAAAGACCTGAGGGAGAGAAAGAGAAAGAGAGAGTGAGAGAGGTAGAAAGAGAGAGAGAGAAGGAACCAGCTTTCTGGGACTGTCACTGTCTTGTCAGGGACCCAGTATTGAGGGAGATGTGGAGGTACAAACCTGCAAGTGAGATGATTCTTCCCCTGCTCCGACTCTGCCCCAAATCCATCTGTTTCCCATTGAAGGGGGCATCTTGACCAGGTGGCCACAACTATGTCAGCGTGGGGCCGAAGGATTATGATAGAGGTGTTTCGCCACCGACGGCTAGCCGGGCGCGCTGCTCGTGTTCATGCGCGGGTACGCGTCTGTCTCTGCAACCTCGTCCACAACCAAACACACGCACGCACACACATACATAGTTACAGCAACAGTACCATCAGCTTTCCAGCAAAGACTACCTAATAGTCCTAGTACCTCCGCCTAGACCCAAGTCCAGTTACGGCCATAGCAATTGACTTGTGAGGGGCGGTAGCCACCAGCCAGCTGCCTGCCAACGTATAGTCCCAGAGCAAAAGGAGAACTATTATGCGACGCCTCCAAAATAGGTCCTAACTGCTTCCAGGGGATAGGGGGTCAAGTGGCGCTTGCCAATCTACTTGACCGTCGCGGTGGAGGGGCCGGCGTTTGAGGGGCAGCCGGACCGTACACAACGGCTTTCCACCCGACCCTGTCTGTCTCGATGCGTCATACTTGGTTTAAGCCAGGCTTCCTCAGGCTTCCCCAGGCAGCATACTCCTCTCTTAACTTGAATCCAGGGTCTTGTTGTCACGGGAATGGACTGATGCTGCTCCTATGCTGAACCCCTCAAAACCTCCTGCAGGGACCTGCAGGCTCCTAGGATGGATGCAGCTCTTAGGACACAGCTAGGATCCAGCTTCTAGGCAGCTCCTAGGCAGCTCCTAGGCAGGTGTTAGGGCACAGCTCCTAGGACACAGCTCCTAGGACTGATGCAGCTCCCAAAACCTGAACCCCTCAATATCTCATTCCTTAATTATGTGGATACAGCCTCCGTGGACAACGCTGGATAGGACTGATGCAGTTCTTAGGACACAGCTCCCAGTACACAGCTCCTAGGCAGATTCTGGCCAGTTCTCGAGACACAGCTCCTAGGACACAGCTCCTAACAGTAACAGTAACACGGGGTTCCCAGCTAAGCAGGCTACTCTTCTACTAGAGACACCTGCCGATACTCCAGCACAATTGAGTACTAGAGTACCACCGGCTCCCGGCCGATAGACTACCGCTCCCGCCGGCTAGACTACCCCAAACAGCGGTCTCTGAGAGACATGTCTGGCAAGGAGCATATAGGAGAGGACCTTCCTCAGGGTCACAGTAGTGGCCTTGTGGCCAGTCAAGCCGGCAGAGCCGACTGGCGCTGACTGGAACGGTCCCCGCCTGGCAGTGCATGGCTGTCCAGCTCTCGTTTGCATGGGGCTCAGCCGGCGCCCCATGCCTCATGCATGGCCAGGTCCCACCCTCCAGGGGTGCATGGACGACAGAGTTGTCATGGAGGCTGCCTGAAGACCTTCCAACGCCAGTCACCGGCAGACGAGCGACCCCGAGGATGAGCGCGGTGACGAACGCTGCGATTGGTGAAGCGGATTTACTCTGTGTTGCCTCGGCGGTCGCCACCGCTGAAGCCGTGATGGTAGCCCGCCTCCACGGGCAGCCATCTTGACCAATGTCCAGCATGCATTGACGGGCGCCAGCTCCTCCGCTCGTCGATCAACTCGTCGAGATCGGTGCCGCATGGCATCCTGCATGGGGGGAGGATAAGGGCCGTTTCCCAGCACGGGCCGCGGCAGCGCCGCGGCTACTCGCCCAGCCCTGGCAGCTCCGGGCAAGCCGCTCTTGTAGTGTTCCACCGAGGGGCAGTCTTGCAAGAGCCGGGCCAGTCGTATTTTACCCCGCTCGTCAGCGGCACGGGATCCTCGTCACCAGCAGCGCCGCGTTGCTGGGTCCAGGGCTCGGCGACGAGAACGCGCCTCCATTAATCGAGCCCCATGCAAACGAGAGCTGGACAGCCACAGCTCACACAGCTCCTAGTAGGACAACTCCTAGGCAGGTGTTAGGACATATGACTGATGCAGCTCCTAGCACACAGCTTCTAGGACACAGCTCCTAGGGCTTCTAGAGCAGATTCTGGCCAGATGTTGAGGCACAGCTTCTAGGGAAGTGTTACGACACAGCTCCTAGGATTGATGCAGCTCCTAAGCTGAACCCCCTCAAATCCTCTTGTAGGCTTCTAGGACTGATGCAGCTCCTAGGACACACCTAGGACACAGCTCCTAGGCAGCTAGGGGGTGTTCAGACACAGTTGTAGGCTTCGAGGACTGATGCAGCTCCTTACCCGATTCCCCTCAAACCCGCCTGCAGGCTCATGGAGATCTCCAAGCTCCACGAGGCGTGCCAGGGGGACCCGACGGTGGGTTCTTGGGTGTTGTGGTTGTTGCGCCTGTTGTTGCAGTTTGTCGCGGCTGTTGTTGCGGCATGGAACGGAGGCGCGTTCTCGTCGCCGAGCCCTGGACCCAGCAATGCGGCGCTGCTGGTGACGAGGATCTCCGTGCCACTGACGAGCGGGGAAAAATACGACTGACTCGGCTCTTGCAAGACTGCCCCTCGGTGGAAAACTACAAGAGCGGCTTGCCCGGAGCTGCCAGGGCTGGGCGAGTAGCCGCGGCGCTGCCGCGGCCCGTGCTGGGAAACGGCCCTTATCCTCCCCCCATGCAGGACGCCATGCGGCACCAATCTCGACGAGTTGATCGACGAGCGGAGGAGCTGACGCCCGTCAATGCATGCTGGACATTGGTCAAGATGTCTGCCCGTGGAGGCGGGCTACCATCACGGCTTCAGCGGTGGCGACCGCCGAGGCAACACAGAGTAAATCTGCTTCACCAATCGCAGCTTTCGTCACCGCGCTCATCCTCGGAGGCGCTCGTCTGCCCGTGACTGGCGTTGGAAGGTCTTCAGGCAGCCTCCATGACAACTCTGTCGTCCATGCCCCCCTGCAGGGTGGGACCTGGCCATGCATGAGGCATGGGGCGCCGGCTGAGCCCCATGCAAACGAGAGCTGGACAGCCATGCACTGCCAGGCGGGGACCGTTCCAGTCAGCGCCAGTCGGCTCTGCCGGCTTGACTGGCCACAAGGCCACTACTGTGACCCTGAGGAAGGTCCTCTCCTATATGCTCCTTGCCAGACATGTCTCTCAGAGACCGCTGTTTGGGGTAGTCTAGCCGGCGGGAGCGGTAGTCTATCGGCCGGGAGCCGGTGGTACTCTAGTACTCAATTGTGCTGGAGTATCGGCAGGTGTCTCTAGTAGAAGAGTAGCCTGCTTAGCTGGAAACCCCGTGTTACTGTTACTGTTTTTGCTGCTGTTGTTGCTGCTGTTGTTGCGGCTGTTGTTGCGGCTGTTGCTGCACGTGTGCATGCCAGGTCTGATGAAAATACTGAAGCAGCCTGCCCTGCCTACCACCACCACCACGCAACACACACACACACGCGCACATGCACACACACACGCACACACACGCCCCCCCCCCAAACACACACACACGAGCAGGTCCGCAACGCGACCGGCGGCGGACAGTACGTCATCGCCCTCCACTCAGCTCTCGCGTCCGCCGACCAGGGCACCGCGTTCGACCGCCCGCCGGACGGCATCCGCAAGATCGTCATCGCGACCAACATCGCCGAGACGTCGATCACGATTGAGGACGTCGTGTGGGTCGTCGACACTGGGCGCGTCAAGGAGAATCGCTACTCTGCAGAGACGCACATGCAGGTGAGGCCGTCTTGTTATATTGCGGACACTCACTTGGAGCCCTTGGGCAGGGCTGTCCGGCCGTTTGCTTTTCGTCCGATTCCGAGCAGTGTGTATGTGTGTGCCGAGACGCACATGCAGGCGAGTGCGATGGTGTGCGTGTGCGGCGGCTGTGCGTGGATTCCCCTTGAGCAAGCCTGTCCGGCCGTATGCCTTTCGTCCGATTCCGAGCAGTGTAGGTGTGTGGGGTGGGTCGCCAACACGGGGCGCGTCGAAGGAGAACCGCTACTCTGCAGAGACGCACATGCAGGCAAGTGCGATGGTGTGCGTGTGCGGCGGCTGTGCGTGGATTCCCCTTGAGCACGCCTGTCCGGCCGTATGCGTTTTGTCCGATTCTGAGCAGTGTAGGTGGGTGGGGTGGTCGGTCGACACTGGGCGCGTCAAGGAGAACCGTTACTCTGCAGAGACGCACATGCAGGCAAGTGCGATGGTGTGCGTGTGCGATGATGTGGATTCCCCTTGAGCTAGGCTGTCGGGGCGTATGTTGTTCGTTTTATGACGAGCAGTGTAGGCGGGTGGGGTCGGTCGGCACGGGGCGCGTCAAGGAGAATCAATACTACGTTAAGACGCACATGCAGGCAAGTGCGATGGTGTGCGTGTGCGGCGGCTGTGCGTGGATTCCCCTTGAGCAGGCCCGTCCGGCCGTATGTGTTTCGTCCGATTCTGAGCAGTGTAGGTGGGTGGGGTGGGTCGGTTGACACCGGGCGCGTCAAGGAGAACCGCTACTCTGTAGAGACGCACATGCAGGTGCGGCCGTGTATCATTGCATCGATACAATGCACACTCCCGTGTAACCTTTGGCCACAGCCCTTCGGGCGTGGGCTGTTCGTTTCTACGTTTCTACAGTGTGGGAAAGTGTGGGCGGGTGATGCGGTTGTCAATACCGGGCGCTTCTCCGCAGGGACGCACACGCAGCTGCATTGGAAGTGCCGCGTCGATCACACAGATGCATGCATCCCCGCACAGCACTTGAGCAGAGCTGCCCGGGCGTATGCGTGTCGCCGGATTCCGAGCAGTTTGTGCCCCCCTTACCCCCCCCCCCCCCCTAAATCATCTCACGCATTATTACCCACACTACCCCACACTCCCAACACTCACACTCCTCTCTCGCACAAGCAGGAGCTGGTCGAGTGCTGTGTGCCGCGCGCGTCCGCGCGTCGTGGCGCGGGCTGACACACTCACACACACACACACACACACACACACACACACACGCACACTCACACACAGGCGCTGGTCGAGTGCTGTGTGCCGTGCGCGTCCGCGCGTCGTGGCGCGGGCTGACACACACACACACACACACACACACACACACACACACACAGGCGCTGGTCGAGTGCTGGGTCTCGCGCGCGTCCGCGCGCCAGCGGCGCGGGCGCGCTGGGCGCGTTGCCCCGGGGCACGTCGTGCGCCTGTTCAGCCGTTACGTGCACGACAGCGTGATGGCGCAGGACCAGATCCCCGAGATGCTGCGGGTGCCGCTCGAGGGGCTTGTGCTCCAGGTGAGGTGTGGGTTATTAATCCGCGTGGTCAATGGCTGGTCAATTGCCCGCGTTGTTTTGTTTACAACCGCATATGTCAAAATGTCAAAATGTCAACAGGCGTCCAACAAGACTGTAAAATCGACCATGTCAACCCAGGCCAAGCTATTTGAAGCGACCGGAATCTGGGGATGCTGCGGGTGCCGCTGTGGAGGGCCGCGTGCTGCAGTTTTGGTTGTTTGTGTTTCGGGGTTTAGGCTCGGAGGGTTGAGGTTTTAGGGCTGGCTGGGCATTTATTTTGCCAAGGCTGTGGTCGTGTTCATGTTCATCTCTCCCTCTCCCTCTCCCTCGCCCTCTCCCTCTGTCTCTCCCTCTGTGTCTCCCTCACCCTCGCCCTCGCCCCCTCCCCCTCCTCGTCCCCCTCCCTGTCCACCTCGCCCTCGCCCTCTCCCCAGCATGGTACACACACACATACACACACACTGGCAGGTCAAGCTGCTGCGTGTGTACCATGGCATGGTGGGCACACACACACACACACACACACACACACACACACACACACACACACACCCTGGCAGGTCAAGCTGCTACGTGTGGACCGCGGCATGGTGGACCCCCGTGGACTGCACGCGGGTGTGGACCCAGTGCAGGTGTGTGTGTGTGTGTGTGCGCGCGCGCTAGCACACGTGGATCGCACACGGGTGTGGGCCCAGTGCAGGTGTGTGGGTCGGGGTGCGTGTGAGGGCGTGTGGGTGTGTGTTTGCGTGCATGCGTACGTATGTGTTTGTGTTTGTGGGTGTGGGTGTGGGTGTGGTTGTTTGCATGTGTGTGTTTCCGTATGTGTGTGTCTGCATGCATGTGCGCATGTGTGAGCACCAGTGTGCGTCTGGGCTTGTGTGTTCGCCACGATGCACACCACCCACTCCAGTCAGTCATTTCAACCTCCCCCCCCCCACACACACACGCACACACACGCCCCTTCACCGGCATCGAGCATCATGCCACCCCGCTGCTTAACACACATACACACATACACACACTCTCTCACACACGCAAACACACGCACGCGCACGCACACAGACCTTCCTCGAGCAGTGCAACGAGTCCCCCAGCCGCAACGCGCTCGCGACCGCGAATCACACACCATGCACTCCACTCATTTTTTCCCCTTGCCTCCTCTTGACCTTGCCAGCACCCTTCCCCACACAGACGCACACTCTCCCCCCCCCACCCCCCACCCACCCAACGCACGCACACAGACCTTTTGCGAGCAGTGCATCGCGCCCCCGAGCCACAACGCGCACGATCCACTCATTTTTGTTTTTTCCCATTGCCAGCGCGCACACACACACACACTGACACACACACACACACACACATACACACACACACACACACTAACACACACCCACGCACACACAGACCTTCCTGGTGCATCGAGCCCCCGAGCCGCGACACGCTCGCAAGCGCGATGCGCACACCATCCACTCCACTCATTTTGCTTCAACCTTGCCAGTGCCCTTTTCAACATACGCTTGCCTCCAACGCACGCTTGCCTCCAACACACGCTTGCCGACACACGCTTGCCATGCAACGCACGCACACAGACCTTCCTGGAGCAGTGCATGGAGCCCCCGAGCCGCACACGATCCGCTGGTTTGTTATTCTTGCATTGCCAGGACACACACACACACACACACACACACACACACACACACATACACACACGCGCACGCACACAGACCTTCCTAGAGCAGTGCATCGAGCCCCCGAGCTGCGACACTCACCATCCACTCATTGTGTTGTCAACCTTGCCAGCTTACACACACACACACACACACACACACACAAACACACACACACGCACACAAGCACGCACACACACACAGACCTTCCTGGAGCAGTGCATCAAGTCCCGAGTCGCGACACGCTCGATCCACTCCACTAATTTTGTGTTTTTAGGTCAACCTTACCAACATGTGCATGCATGCTCACTCACACACACACACGCACACACACACACACACGCACACACACAGACCTTCCTCGAGCAATGTATCAAGCCCCCGAGCCGCGAAGCGCTCACGGCCGCGATTCGCACACCCTCCACTCCACTCATTTTGTTGACATTGCCAGTACCCTTCTCCTCATAGACGCACACGCTTCCCCCGCCCCCCCTCCCCCAACGCACGCACACAGACCTTCCTCGAGCAATGCATCGAGCCCCCGAGCCGCGATGCACTCGCGGCTGCAATGCGCGCGCTGCGCGACATTGGTGCGCTCGACGACAGTGGCAGGGAGCTCACAGCGCTGGGGCGCCACCTCGCAACGCTGCCGGTGCGTGTGTGTGCGTGTGTGTGCGTGTGTGCCTGCGACATGGGCCCTCTTTGTGGAAGAAAACACATAAGAAGTGGTTTTTGTTGTCCGTTTAAGCGCTGCGCGTCATTGGTGCGCTCGACGACAGTGGACGCGAGCTCACGGCGCTCTGGCGCCACCTGGCAACGCTGCCGGTGCGTTTCTCTTTCTTGGATTGCTTCCGAACCCCCAAAATCGGATATATCGGTTGTTCACATGTGTGCGCTGCGCGACATTGGTGTGCTAGACGACAACGGGGGGGAGCTGACGGCGCTCGGGCGCCACCTTGCGACGCTTCCGGTGCGTGTGTGTGTGTGTGTGTGCGTGTGCGTGTGTGCCTGCGGCACGGGGCCTCTTTGTAGAAGAAAAAACACACAAAATGTTTTTGTGTGTTGTCCGTTTGAGCGCTTTGCGCGACTTCGGTGCGCTCGACGACAGTGGACGCGAGCTCACGGCGCTCGGGCGCCACCTCGCGACGCTGCCGGTGCGCATCTCCTTCTTGGATTGGTTTTGAACCCCAAAAATCGGTTATGGTTGTTCACATGTGTGCGCTGCGCAACATTGGTGTGTGGGTGACAGCGGGGCAGGGGAGCTCACGGCGCTCGGGCGCCACCTCGCGACGCTGCCGGTGCGTTTTTATTCATGTTCTTCTTATTTATTCTTCTTATTCTTCTCCTTATTTATTCTTCTTTTGTTGGCTTTGTGTTCGTGCGATGAGGGTTTTCCTGGCTTGTTTGTGGAAGAGTATGAAACACGATATCGGTGCGCTGGACGACTCAGGCCGCGAGCTGGCGGCGCTCGGGCGCCACCTTGCGACGCTGCCGGTGCGTATCTCTTTCTTGGATTGGTTTCGACCCCCAGAAAATCGGATATGGTTGTTTACATGCGTGCGCTGCACGGAATTGGTGTTTGGATGACAGCGGGGCGGGGGAGCTGACGGCTTTCGGGCGCCAACTCGCGACGCTGCCGGTGCGTTATTCTTCATCTTCTCCTTATTTCTTCTTCTTATGTTTGTGCAGTGAGGGTTTCCTTGGCTTGACTGTGGAAGAACATAAAATTTAGGGGGGTCTGACGGCGGTCGGGCGCCACCTCGCGACGTTGCCGGTGCGTGTGTGTGTGCGTGTGTGTGCGTGTGCGCGTGTGCGTGTGTGTCTGTGGCACGAGGCCTCTTCGTAGAAGACAACACAGCAAAACAATAGTTTGTGTTGTGTGTGAGCGTTTTGCGCGACATTGTCTAGCGCTGGACAACAGCGGGGGGGGACCTGCCGGCGCTCGGGCGCCACCTCGCGGCGTTGCCGCTGCGTTATTAACATTTGCCCTTCTCGCTTTGGGGGGGGGAGGCATCCTTTTTCAAAAAGGATGTCATTGCCATTGCAATTCGTTATCTTTGTTTTTTTCACTGCTCCTGATCCCCCCCCCCTCTCTAAAAAAAAACACACCCACAGACAGAGAGAGAGAGAGATCTTTACAGAGAACTCTGAACGGCAAAGCTAGATAGGCTGTTTCTGGTCATTATTATGAAAGGCACACGGTGACCCACCCAGCGGATTGCTTCGGTGCCAGCCCCTCCCTCCCTCCATCCCTCCCTGCCTGTTTATTGAAGGGATTCCGTTTAGAGGCGGGTGGCCAACCGTGCGCCAATAAGAGGGTGAATAACCTCTCTCACACACACACACACACACACACACACACACACACACTCCTTTCCATGCAGGGCGACGTGCGCGTCGTAAAGAGGCTCATCTTCGCAGCGATGCTCGGCTGCCTCGACCCAGTCGCCACGATCGCCTTTTCTATATTTCCGCGACTTTTTATACGCTGTTTTCTCTCTCTACCTCGGTTCTCTTGCTCATCCCATCTGCCCTTACCCCCCCTCCCCCATGCATGGACGCAGGTAGACGCGCACGTCGGAGAGATGCTGATTTTTGCAGCGATGCTCCTGGTGCCTCGACCCGGTGCCAGGATTGCCTTTTCTATATGTCATTTTTTTCCACGCTGTTTTCTCGATTTCGGTGTCCTCACTCACCATAACTTCCCCCCCCCCGGCCCGCATGCATGCAGGTGGACGTGCGCGTCGGGAAGATGCTCATCTTCGCAGCGATGCTTGGCTGCCTCGACCCAGGTGAGACGACACTTGGGGTTGTGGGGCTCAGTATTTCGGGTTTAGGGGGCGCTAGGGTTCAGAGTTTGGGCTCCCCGCATGCTTCCCCCCCCCCCCACACACACACACTCACACTCAACCCCCCGTGCAGTCGCCACGATTGCCGCGAGCCTTACGTCGCGCTCGCCGTTTGTCTCGCCGCTCGACAAGCGTGACGAGGCTGACGAGGCCAAGCGGTCGTTCGCGGGCATGCGCTCCGATCTGCTGGCCATCCTAGAGGTAGGTGCAGCTCCCGGGAGGGCATTGGTGTCCTCGTCCGGATTTTAAACTGCTCTTCCCACAGCCATTCAAATGAATGGCATTCCAGCTGTGTCTGGCTGTGTCAGATGAGGCGGACGAGCGGAGGCCATCCTAGAGGTGGGTGCTCCCGGGAGGGCATCAATGCCGGGGAAAACAATTGGTTTCCTCGACCGCTTTAAACTATTCTTCACACAGCCATACAAATGAGTGAAATCCCGGCGTTGTCCAACAAGGCGGACGAGCGGAGGCCGGGCGGTCGTTTGCTGGCATGCGCTCTGACCTGCCGGCCATCCAAGAGGTGGGTGCAGCTCCCGGGAGGGCATTGGTTTCCTCGCCCGGATGTTAAACTGCTCTTCCCACAGCCATTCAAATGAATGGCCTTCCGGCTGTGGCAGCCGAGGCGGACGAGCGGAGGCCAAGCGTTCGTTTGCTGGCATGCGCTCCGACCTGCTGGCCATCCTAGAGGTGGGTGCAGCTCCCGGGAGGGCATTCTGGCGGGGGGATACAGAATGGGTGGCGTCAGTGTGTGGACGGTTCCACACGCAAACGTTTGAGAACAGCTGGCGCGCGGACGAACAGTCCAGCAGTGCCTCTCTGGTGTCCTCTTTCGGACTTGAGAGTATTCTTCCCACGGCCATTCAAATGAGTTATCCCAGCTGTGTCTGGCTGTGTCAGACGAGGCGGACGAGCGGAGGCCGAGCGGTCATTCGCTGGCATGCGCTCCGACCTGCTGGACGTTTTTTTTGGAGGGCTCAGAGGTGAAGTCGCACGACTGTAAAATCCAACAACAACAACAACAACAACAGCAACAACAAACAACAACAACAACAACAACCCTGCAGGCGTACAACGGATGGGAGCACGCGTGCAGGGACGGCCGCGCGTCGGAGCGCCGCTTCGTTTCGGAGGGCTTCCTCAGCGGGTGCGCTTGAGGTTTCCAGGTTTAAGGGTTTAGGGGTAATGGGTTCTTGGGTCTAGGGTGGACCCTAAAACGCTGAAGGGCGTGCAGGAATGGGCGCGCGTCGGAGCGCCGCTTCGTTTCGGAGGGCTTGCTCAGCGGGTGAGCTTGGGGGTTTAAGGTTTTAGGGTGTAGGGTGGACCCTAAGCGCTGGAGCGCGTGTGGGCATGGGCGTGCTGAGCGCTGTGGCAAGTCAAGGGTGTTCCTTATTAGCGGGTGCGTAGGGTACGAGGGTTTAGGGTGTTAGGGCCGAGGGTGGACCCTACACGCTGAAGGGCATGCAGGGATGGCGCGCTGCGTCGTGTTGGGGGGCTAAAAAATGCACAGCGCATACACACACACTCACACGCACACACACGCGCGCGCACACACGCGCGTGCACACACCGCACACACGCGCGCGCACACACCGCACACACACGCACACACACACACACACACACACACGCGCGCAGACGCACGCTATCCGCCATGCACACACACACACCCAACACACACCCAACACACACACACCCAACACACACACACACACACACGCGCAGACGCACGCTATCCCTTGCACACACACCCAACACACACCCAACACACACCCAACACACACACACACACACGCACGCAGGCGTACACTATCCGCCATGCACACACACACACCCAGCACACACACCCAACACACACACACACACACACACACGCACACACACACACACACACACACACGCGCGCGCAGACGCACGCTATCCGCCATGCACACACACACACCCAACACACACACACACACGCACACACACACGCGCAGGCGTACACTATCCGCCATGCACACACACACACCAAACACACAGACACACACACACACACACACACGCGCGCCTGCAGACGCACGATATCCGCCATGCACACACACACAGCCAACACACACAGCCAACACACACACACACACACACACACACAACACACACACACACACACGCGCGCAGGCGTACACTATCCGCCATGCGCGAGATGAAGGGCCAGTTCAGGCGCCTGCTGCAGGAGGCTGGTTTTGTGCGCAGGGGCAAGCGCGCACCCAGGTGTGTGTGTGTGTGTGTGTGTGTTGGGTGTGTGGCTGTGTGTTTGTGTGTGTGCGTTTGTGTGTGCATGAGGCTGGATTCGTGCGCAGGGGCAAACGCGCACCCAGGTGTGTGTGTGTGTGTGTGTGTGTGTGTGTGCGCGTTTGTGTGTGCATGAGGCTGGATTCGTGTGCAGGGGCAAGCGCGCACCCAGGTGTGGGTGGGCATGTGTGTGTGCGTGTGTGTGTGCATGCGCGTGCCCCACCGTCATAATTTGTCCCACTTCCTTCTTTGACTCCTCCAGCCCTGAATCCTGCCCCCCACCCCTCTCCTCCCTTTTTCTACAGCCGGCTGCGCGGCGGCGGCGTCTACTCGGTGGACGACGTCAATGCACACACACGCACACGCACACACACACACACACACAGCCGGCTGCGTGGCGGCGGCGTCTACTCCGTCGACGACGTCAACGCGGACGACATCTGCACTTCGGACGCGCACAAGGACAACCTGCTGCTGGTGTGTGTGCTTGCGTGTGTGTGTGCTTGCGTGTGTGTGTTTGTGTGTGTGTGTGTGTGCTTGCGTGTGTGTGTGTGTGTGTGTGTGTGTTTGTTTGTGTGCGCTTGCGTGTGTGTGCGTGTGTGTGTGTGTGTGTGGGGGACATCTGCACTTAAGACGCACACGAGGACAACCTGCTGCTGCTGGTGTGTGTGTGTCTGTGTCTGGTCGATTTTACAGTCTTGTTGGACGCCTTTCATGGCGTATTAGACTTGTGCTTGCGCACTCAATCCCTGAGGCAGGCAGATACTATCACCCGCACTAGTCCACTCAGTGGATACACATTGACTGTGTCCATCCCACTAGCTCTAGTACATCTGGTCGCGCCATGTGTCTGTGTCTGTGTCTGTGTGTGTCTGTGTCTGTGTCTGTGTCTGTGTGTGTGTGTCTGTGTGTGTATGTGTGTGTGCATCTGCACGTCGGACGCGCACAAGGACAACCTGCTGGTGTGTGTGTGTGTGCATCTGCACGTCAGAAGCGCACAAGGACAACCTGCTGCTGGTGTGTGTGTGTGTGTGTGCGTGTGTGTGTGCGTGTGTGTGTGTGCATGTTCGTGTGTGTGTGTGTGTGTGTGTGTGTGTGTGTGTGTCACACAGCCTGTGTGCGTGTGTGTGTGCGTGTGTGCATCTGCACGTCTGACGCACACAAGGACAATCTGCGTCTGTTGCTTGTGATGTGACGTTCGTGTGCCGCGTGTATTCCTCTATATATATAAGCCCCTGGCTGACCTTGACTTGACACTGCCACTTCCCCCAAACAACATACCCACCCTCTCCTAGGTGCGCGCCGTGCTCGTAGTCGGCCTGGGACCCCAACACACACACACACACGCGAGCGCGAGCGCGTGCGCGCGCACGCACACACACACACACACACACACGTGCGCACACACACCAGGTGTCAGCCGTGCTCGTCGGCGGCCTTTACCCCAACACACACACACACACACACACACACACACACACACACCAGGTGCGCGCCGTGCTCGTCGCCGGCCTGTACCCTTATGTTGCTCTCTCCCCCCAAACAACAAAACAACCACCTTCCAACCACCTGAGCCCCACCTTCCCACCACCTTCCAACCACCTTCCCACCACCTTCCCCTCATAGGTGCGCGCCGTGCTCGTCGCCGGCCTGTACCCCAACGTTGTGCGCATCGAGCCTTCCAAGAAGCCAAAGGGAGGCCCCAAGATGTTCGCAAGGGTGCGTGTGTGAGAAGAATGTGTGGTGTATGCGCGTATGAGTGTGTGTATGTGTGTGTAGGGCGCGGCACGGTATACGTATACCGTATACATGTATACTGTTACGGTATAAATACCGTATACGGCGGGATGTATACCGTATACAGCAATTTCACACGGCAAGTAGAAGGCGTAAAGGCTCCAACTCCCTTGAAACTGCATGGATTTTGACGATTTGACTTGCATTGGACAGCTGATGACAAGGCATATCCAGAACAATACTTGGATGCAGCACGTGGTGGAGGGAAAAATGTGGTGTTTGCATGGGGCGCAGGGACGCTCCGGCTGCCATGCACTGAGAAAAAGCTAGTTGTGTGTTTCCTCTAAACCAAACATAGCAAAGTCAGCTTGTTAGAGTGGATTTTTGATTCTCATCATGTCAGGCATCTGAATCCACCGTTCCCGTCTCAATCGGATCAAGGAATCAAGGGTATACACGTATATCCTTGCATACGGTATACGGTATACGGTATTATATGGTATACGGGCCCACGTATACGGTATACTGCCGCGCCCTATGTGTGTGTGTGTGTGTGTGTGTGCGCGCGCATCGAGCCGTCCAAGAAGCCAAAAGGAGACCCCAAAATGTTTGCACGGGTTCGTGTGCGAGACACAGAGATAGACAGAGAGTGGCGTGGGTGGGTGGGTGCGTGGGTGTGTGTGTGTGCATGATTGTGTCTGCGTTGGTGTGTGTGCGCGTTTGCGCATCAAACCGTCCAAGAAGCCAAAGGGAGGCGCAGTGGTGGGAGGGTGCGCGGCATGTAGTTTGGCATTGGAGATTTGCTCCAAGGTGTGGCGGGAGGCGGCTTTCAGGCGGCGGAGAAAGCGGTTGTGGGTTACCTCGAGGCGGTGGATGTGAGTTTTGTTTAGCGTCCAGGTTTGGCAGCCGTACAAGAGGGCGGATACAACAAAGGCATTGTACAGGTTGATCTTGGTGGTGAGGGTGATCTCATCTGATTTCCAAAACCGTGGGGTGAGGCGGGTGAAGGCGTACCATGCGGAGCTGATCCGGCGTGATATTTCTTCGTCGAGGATGTTGGTGGGCGGTGGGGGTCAGGGTCGTCGAAAGGGGGGTAGGTGGGGGTGAGGCCATGATGCTGCCGAGGTATTTGAAGCTGGAGGTGTGGTGGACCAGGTGGGGGGTAGGGGAGGAGCTGGAGGGGATGGCGATGGGATTCTGCACACACACACACACACACACTCTCACACGCAGGTCCGCCTCGCAAACGGGCGCACGGAGGAGCAGGCGGTGCAGATACACCCGTGCAGCGTGAACTTCAACGCGCCCGCGTTCGACTCGCCGTGGCTGCTGTACCACGAGATCGTCAAGACGTGGGTCTAGCACTTGTTGTTAAATTCATATTGAGGTTTTAAATTAATCAATTATTAAATTCTTAGTTAATCTACAATTAGGGAGCACAACAAATGATATGTTTGCGCGCCTGCGTTCGACTCGCCGTGGCTGCTGTACCACGAGATCGTCAAGACGTGGGTCTACAGCAATTACTATCTGGTTCATCAACGTTCTGGAATTCAGTAATGGTTGGATTATGAATGGATTAATTAAGGATTGAGGACTGGACGAAGCCCCAGTTACAGAAACATCGGCTTTACAGCAAAAACTACCCTCTAGTCTCACCGTCTAAATCCAAGTCCAGCTCTGGACCTAACAATTACGTGGGAGGGGTGGTAGCCACCAGCCGGCGGCCTGCCAACGTGTAGTCTTAGAGCAAAAGACAGAGCTGTTACGAAGCCGCCTGAACAAAAAAATATGTGTTTGCGCACTCGCGTTCGGCTCACTATAGCTCCTGTACCACAAGATGGTTACGAGATCGTTGAGACTTGGGTGTATGCGTAGGTCTCGGCATTGGTTTTGTGCGTATTGTCGACCCAGACACGTGTACGCACTCTCTACCCCCTCTCCCTCTCTTGCTCCTCCCTCCATGTATCCTCGTCCTCCTCTCTCCCTCTCTCTGTCTCTCTCTCTCTCTCTTTCTCTTTCTTTCTCTCTCTTTCTCTCTCTCTTCGTCTCTCTCTCTCTCTCCTTCTCTCTCTCTCTCTCTCACTCTCTCTCACTCTTTCTCTCTCTAATCCATGAACCCTTGACCCCCAGGTCTGGCGTGTACCTGCGCGACACGACAATGATCACCACACGCGCACGCACACACGCACCCTCTCACGCGCGCTCTCACGCTATCTGTCAGTCTCACTCTCACTTTCTCTCACACGCTCTTGCTCCCTCTCACTCTGTCCCCGAGGTCTGACGTGTACCTGGGCAGCACGACTGTCACCACGTACACACAGACACACACACACACACATCCACACTCACGCACACACACACAGGTCTGGCGTGTACCTGCGCGACACGACAATGATCGCCGCGTACCCTCGCACACACACACACGCATGCACACACACACGCACACACACATCCACACTCACGCACACACAGGTCTGGCGTGTACCTGCGCGACACGACAATGATCACTGCGTACCCGCTGCTGCTCTTCGGAGGGGACATCCAGGTAGGTGTGCTGTGTGTTGTGTGATGTGTGATGTGTGATGTGCAGCCTGTGTGGCTTGCATGCAGGGTGCGTGCACGGGGGTGCCTCTTTGCGTGCCAGGCTGTGCGTGCATGCCTCTTTGTGTGCGTGCGTGCCTCTTTGCGTGCCAGGCTGTGTGCCCAGGCTGTGCCCAGGCTGCGTGCCCAGGCTGTGTCCAGGCTGTGTGCCCAGGCTGTGTGCTGTGCTGTGCAGCCTGTGTGGCTTGCATGCAGGGTGCGTGCACTGGGGTGCCTCATTGCGTGTTGTTCTCGTCTGTCCTCCCCTTTACCTCCGCCCTCCCCTGCTCTTGACCCCCCGCCCCTCCTCACTCTCCACTCCTCTCCACCCCCCTGACCCCCCCCGCTGCGACATCCAGGTTCAGGCACACGCGGGCACGGTCACGATTGACGACTGGGCGCTGAGCTGCCCGCCAAAGGTAGGCACGGTCTGGGGATGGTTGAGGTTGGGATGGTTGGCTTCGGGGGGGGGGGGGCGGTGATAGGCGCATGCGCTGTGGGTGCACGCGGGCACGGTCGCGGTCATGGTAGAAGAAAGCGCTGAGCTGCCCACCAAAGGTACGGTCTGGGGATGGTTGGGGTGATTGTGGTAGTTGGGGGTGCGAGGGCTTGGATGTGGTCGCTCCAGGTGCACGCGCACGCAGGCACGGTCACGATCGATGACTGGGCGCTGAGCTGTTCGCCAAAGTTACGGTCTTGGAAACGTTGGGGTGGTTGTGGTGGTTTTGGGGTTTGAGGGCTTGGATGGGGTCGATCCAGGTGCAGGCGCACGCGGGCTCTTTCTCTCTCTGCACCATCTAGGCCGCCGTGCTGTTCAAGCAGCTGCGCGACCACTGGCCTATAATTCACTCCTCGACAAGACCCCTGACTATCTTCGCTCTCTCTTCTCTCTGCTCTTCTTACTGTCCCTCTCTTCTCTAACTCTCTTTCTCTGTCTGCACTACCCAGGCCGCTGTCTCTTCTCTCTGCACTTCTAACTCTCTTTCTCCTCTTAACTCTCTTTCTCTCTGCACTATCTGGGCCGCCGTGTTGTTCAAGCAGCTGCGCGAACGCAGGCCTCTTGAAGACACTGCTCGACATGACCCCTGTCTATCTTCGCTCTGCTCTTCTAACTCTCTCTTTCTTTCCTCTAACTCCCTTTCTCTCTCTGCACTACCCAGGCCGCTGTCTCTTCTCTCTACTTTTTTTACTCTCTCTCCTCTAATTCTCTTTCTCTCTCTGCACTTCCCAGGTCGCTGTGCTCTTCTCTCTTTCTTTCCTCTAACTCCCTTTCTCCTCTTAACTCTTTCCATCTGCAGCATCTAGGCTGCCGTGCTGTTCAAGCAGCTTGCGCGACCACAGGCCTAGAAGACACTGCTCGACAAGACCCCTGACTATCTTCGCTCTCTCTTCTCTCTGCTCTTCTACCTCTCCCTCTCTCCTCTTATCTCTCTCCATCTGCACTACCCAGGCCGCCATGCTCTTCGAGCAGCTGCGCGACCAGCTCGAGAAGATGCTTCCTGACAAGATCGCTGTCCCTACTGCCTCCCCTCGAACAGACCTCTACACCCTCCAACCTGTCTCTTCTCTGCCTCTCTCTGCACCATTCAGGCGGCCGTGCGCTTCAAGCAGCTGCGCGACCACAGGCCTAGGCTACACTGCTCGACAAGACCCCTGACTATCTTCTCTCTCTCTTCTCTCTGCTCTTCTATCTCTCTATCCTGTAACTCTCTTTCTCTCTCTGCACTTCCCAGGCCGCCGTGCTCTTCAAGCAGCTGCGCGACCAGCTCGCGAAGATGCTCCTCAACAGATCCTTGTCCCCTACTACTGTCCCTACCTACCACCCCGTCCAACCTTCTCTCTTCGCTCTTTCTTCTCTCTCTTTTTCTGACTCATTCTCTCTTTATTTTCACCATTCGGGTCGCTGTGCTCTTCAAGCAGCTGCGCGACCACACGTCATGAAGACACTGCTCGACACGACCACCCCCTGTCCCCCACTACTGTCCCTACCTGCCACCTCATAAACCTTCTGTCTATGCTCTCTCTCTCTTCCAACTCTTTCTTGTTCCCTCGCCGTCTCTCTGCACTACCCAGGCCGCCGTGCTGTTCAAGCAGCTGCGTGACCAGCTTGAGAAGATGCTGCTCGACAAGATCGAGCGCCCGACGCTCGACCTGTGGCAGAGCGGGGGGCCGGTGCTGGAGACGATTATCCAGGTGTGTGGGGGGGGTGTATGTGTGGGGTGTGTGTGGCAGAGCGGGGGGCCGGTGCTGGAGACGACTATCCAGGTGTGTGTGTGGGGTGGGTGTATGTGTGGGGTGTGTGTGGCAGAGCGGGGGGCCGGTGCCTGAGACGATTATCCAGGTGGGTGTTTGTGCGTGTGTGTGTGTGTGCGTGCAGTGTTTGTGTGTGTGTGTGCGTGCGTGTGTGCGTGCACGTGTGTGTGTGTGTTTGTGTGTGTGTGTGCGTGTGTACGTGTAAATGTGTGGGAGGGGCTGTGGCAGAGCGGGGGGCCGGTGCTGGAGACCATCATCCAGGTGTGTGTGTGTGTGGCGAGGGGGTGCTGCGGCAAGAGTAGGGGGAATCGAGGTGGGTGGGTGAGTGTGTGGGTGTGTGCGTGAGTGTGTGCGTGTGTGTGCATGTGTGAATGTGTGGGGGGAATGTGGCAGAGCGGGGTGGCGGTGCTGGAGACGAGTATCCAGGTGTGTGTGTGTGCGTGTGTGTATGTGGGGTGGGGGCTGTGGAAGAACTGGGGGGGCGTTGCTGGAGACAATTATCCGGGTGGGTGCGTGTACGTGTGGGTGTGAGTGTTCGTTGTGTGGGTGAGCAGCAGGGAGGGGGGTCGGTGTGGCGCATCCTCCTTGTGTCATAGACACAATGGTGTTTGTCATGTAATGAGCAATTCGCCCTGCCTGGCGCATCGCAGTGCCCCGCTTCCCACAGCGACACGCGCGCACGGCTGCATGTGCGCCCCCCCCCCCCCACCACCACACACATACACACAAACACACGCACGCACACGCGCGCAGCTCATCAATACGGAGGAGGCGCGATGCAGCGGCAAGACGGAGTTGCCTGGATGCCTGCATACCCCCAACACCCACACACACACACACGCGTGCACACCCACCCACCCACACAAACAAACACACGCACGCACACACGCGCAGCTCATCAACACGGAGAAGGCGTGAGGCGGCGGCAATACCAAGTTGCCTGGTGCGCCTGGACCTGCAGCTGTGGAAGAGCGGCTGGCTGGCCTGCTCGGGGGTCTGTTACACAACGGCCTGTCTGCAGGCATGGAGAACCGGTGTTTTAGAGCGGCTGGAGCTGGCGACTATCGCGGGCTGAGACACAGCGGCTGGGTCTTGTTACAGGGGACTGTACGCTCGAGACCCGAGGCATGCCTGAGTGGGGTCTGTGTGGGGTCTGGCTGTCACACAGCGGCCGAGTGTCATACCACAGGGGAGGAGCCCCACCCCCCACCCCACCCACCCCCGGGGTCTGTGGCTGGGGTCTTCTCACGACGGCCATGTGGCATGCACGGCCTTCCACAATGGGGCCACGTTGAAGCACAGCAGAGAACGGCACGAGGGCGCGCGGTGGCGGCAGAGGGGGGGCGCGTGCGTGTGGTGTTCGTGGCTGGCGGCGCGACAGACCCGCATGCGTTGTCTGGCGTTGCGAATGGCGGTGGCAGCAGCAGCGTGCGAGGTCTGTGGGCAGACCGACAAGGGGCGTCTTGCTCGGTGGGGGCACGCGGTGGCAGGTGGCCGGTGGCCGGCCCGTCGACGTGGGGGTCTGTTGACGGTGGCAGGCGGTGTGGGGTTACAGGCGCAGGGGGGGGCGGTAGTGCTCAACGGGTGCGCAGCAGGGCCGCCTCTGACGAGGGAGACGACGAGAGGGTGACTGATATGAGGCATTCGTAGGTCATTGCCGGCGGGTTGCAAGAACACGCCACGGCAACTAGAAACGAAACTGCGCGGCCACGCAAGGGGGGGGGGGGTATACGAGAGTTGGCCGGGAGTGGAGAGAGAGAGAGGCAGTGAGACCAAGGGGTGGTTGTAATCCAGGCCGAGTGTTCAACAGCATCAACACCTCCCCTTCTCTTGTATATTGCGTTCGCCTCAAGCAGGTATATAACAGCCCTCCCCGCGTTGGAACCAGCCAGTGCCCCACATACATCTCTACTCTTCATCATCACTCGCCTACGTGCACTTGCCACCGAGACACTGCAGTGTCTTGGCGTAGAACTTCGTCGCCCACTCGTTCGATTCTCCCAGCCTGCAGGATTAGGATTGCAGGGGAGGGAAGGAAGGAGGTGTGTGTGTGTGTGTGTGTGTGTGTGAAGAGGGAAGGGAAGGAAGGAAGAGGAGGGAAGTGCGGTCGGAGGGGCGGGGTGGCGCGCACACAGCTGTCGTAGCAGCTGCAGTTTGTAGCTGCTGCAAAGGACCGGAGGATCGCGGAGCGCGAGGCCTTGAGGATCGAGTGGGCCACGGAGCGGGGGGTCTACTGTGTGTATTGACGCTACTGAGGTAGGGCCCTTGACGTAGGGCGCATGCATGCATGGCGTGCATGCACGCATGGACCCTTGCCCCAACTCACACGAACACGACCTTGTTGTGATGCCCCAGGCACGACTGCTCCACCATCATGCGCAGAGAGCCGTGCTGCTCGTGAAGCTGCATGCGCACAGTGGTCGTCCCTGCGAGTGCGAGTCAAACGTCGGGGGGTGTTCGACCAACACATCGCACAACACAGAACGCTGCATCACCAGGAGCACTGAGCGCGTGGGATGCCAGTACAGCGCATCCCTCCCCGCACGGAGCGCTGGTGGACATTACGACTGGGGGTGGTGTTGCGCGTCGTTTGGGAATGTCGTTTGGGCGGCTTCAAACCAGTTTGGGCGCTTCAAACCAGTTTCCCTAGCTTCTGGTGTCACGACTGGGGTGGTGTTGGGCGTCGTTTGGGAATGTCGTTTGGGCGGCTTCAAACCATTTTCCCTAGCTTCTCGTGTGCCGTGGGTGTCCACGAGTCCACGGCGCGACCAACAAAAACGCCAGGCTGTCTTGACCTCGTACAAAGCGCAGGATGGCGTTCAGACTTGTGTGGCCGAGCGCGCAGAACAAGCACGCAAACGTGCCGCTGCCGGGCAACTGGTGGAACGTAGCCGACGACCTGAACGAGCAGTGTGAGTACTTGGGGTGCAAGGAACAGGAACGCTGGCGCACCTGTTGACGCACAACAGGACGAACGCCCTTCAGCACAGCACACGTGCGCACACGCCACGCTTTGGCATGCGGCCCTCAAGCGGCACAAACGCACTCACACCACTGCACATGACTGCTCTGCACATGCGTGCTCTGCACGGAATGTCTGTTGTGGATAGCCTGTCATGAAATAGCTTTCCAATGTAATACGGTCCAGGAAATTGTGAGCGGCGAGTACTGCGTGGGGGCTAGTAAAATGTTATGCTCCGGACGGGGCTGAACAGCGCCGCCAGATCTGGATCACGACACTCATGCTTTAGAATGGGGCTGTATGAACTGCAGATAGAGAAGGTGCGCCACACGGGGTAGGCAGAGCCGCGCAGCCAGAGGCTCTGTCGCCTCTGTGGCCCGGGCTGGAACCCGGGTGTTTATGAACCCCGGCCCGGGGCTACTTTACCCTGTTTTTGGCGCGACATGGCCAACTTTCTGGTCTCGTGCCTTGATATACGTAACGCAAGCCTGGAGATGGTAGAGGATTGGGAGGAATAATTGACCTGAAGCGAACGATGTCTTGAATTAGGAGTAATGAGGCAGCCACGATAGTGGCGGGGACCCAAGCGTGGGTCCCCGAGGAACTGCGGTGCACTGTGCGGTATGCAGTGCACCGCAGCTGGCGGCACCTGAGAAATGTCCACGCTGAGTCTCACACGTGAGCTGCCTTAAAGATGACGACCTCAAGACGGAGAACGCAGCAGGAGCTCTGTTACGCATCGCTGCGAATGCTGAGAATCTGGTTTCCATCGCTGCTGCCGGTGCCATCCCTCTGCTGGTGCGGCTACTGGATCCTGGCTGTTCTGCTGGCATGCAGTGCAATGCTGCATGGGCACTGTTGCGGCTCGCCATGAATCCTGACAATGCCGTCGCCATCGCTGCTGCTGGTGCCATCCCTCGACTGGCGCACCTGCTGGGTCCTGATACTCCAGCTGGCGTGCAGAAACCTGCTGCGTCTGCACTGTGGCAGCTCTCCGAGAATGTTGAGATTGCGGCCGCCCTCGCTGCTGCTGGTGCCACCCCTGCAATGCTGCACGCCGATTTTGCTGACGGGCAGGCGCTCGTGCGCGCAGCGCAGGACGCGGCACGGGCTGCCGATGTGTCTCGGCAAGAACTGGAGGACGAGCTGCGCTCAGTGCGCACGGAGATCACGGTCCTTGGCACTCGCGTGTGTGCGGCAGAGATCGCAACAGAGGGAGCCGATGCATCATGGCGCGCGCTGGAAGTTCAGCTGTGCTCTGCTCGCTTGGAGGTGAAGAAGGTGGACGCAGCGCGGCGCGTGATGACGGGGCTGCACGCAAACAAGCTGCATGCGGTGGGATCGGAGGGTGACGCGCTCGGCACAAGCGCGCGTGCGGCGGCGGGGGAGGAGGGCGCGCGGGGTGATTCTGATGGTGCAGCGCAGCGTGTGCATGACCTGGAGGAAGAGCTGCGCTTGGCGCGGGCTCAGCACGCGCGTGAGCACGCTGGAGATCACGGTGCGGGCAGCGCGTGCCGATGTTCGCGCGGCAGAGGGCGCAGCGCAGGCAGCAGGCGAGGATCGGCGAGCTCTGGAGGACGAGCAGTCAGGCACAACGCAGCAGCTGGCGGCTCGGTTGTCCGGCGCGCGGGCGCAGCTGGCAGCGCAAGATGCCGAGCTGTCGGGCGCACAGCGGGTAGTGGCACTGGAGGCTGAGCTGTCAGGAGCGCGCGTCGAGGTGTCATGTGTACGGGAGCAGCTGACTGCGAAGGATTCCGAGGTGTCGGGCGCGCAGGAGCAGCTGGCGGCACAGGAGGCGGAGATGGCGGCTATGAGGAAGGAGCTGGAGGCACACAGGGAGGTGACCAGCACGTGGATCAAGTTCCGGCGTGCGCTCAAGGTGGCCAGTGAGCTTCCCTGACATTGTGGGTGGTTCATATTTGGCAAGCCTGTCTGGCAGTTTTAAAGGTAGTGCGCATGCAACAACGCGCAATCAGGGGAATGGGAGACGGGCGCAGAGACCTTGGCCTGGCTCGGCTTGTCACATCTAAAAACAGAATACAGAGCGAGTGCATAGGGCGCTCTGATGATGATGATGATGATGATGATGATGGATGTTACAGTCAGGGACAATTCCAAAGGCGTGTAAGACCGTGCTCGGCGCGTATGGCCCGAGCACCTTACTGATATGGCTGGCTGTTGGTGGTAGGGAACCCCAACTCTGTAAAGAGCGTGGGCGCACCCCTAGGTCCCCTACCGCAGCGGCAGCAAACGCTTGTTGAAGTAGGTGTGCACATGTGGAGAAACGAAAACGCGAGGCAGGCCCATCGCCAATCGCCAAAAGAGACAACCCCCCGTGAGGAGAAAGGCCAAGACGTGGCCAAAAAGGATATCAAGCCGGGCCGCAACCTTTGACGTGTGAAGGGGTTTTCTAGCTGGGATTTCAACCAGCATACACAGGATTCTCAACCTGTTACCCTCATCTCGGCTCTGAGCAAAAGCTGACCCCTTGTTGTTGCACCGAGTACGACATTGTACGTGTCGCAGGCGCCCCCCCTGCTGAAGGGGGGAGGCACAGAAGGGCTCGGTGAGGGGCACATCCCTAAGCCTAACTACCTAAAAAGAGGCTGAAAAGGCGGTCAGTAGTGACCAACAGTGTGGGATTTGGTAAAAGGTTAGAGAGCAAGCTTGCCCCGCCGGTTATAGCGGATGAGTTCACACATACAAACTGAGAACAGGGCACACCCCAGTCGGTTTGTCTCAAGATGAACCACCGTCAGGCACGTCAGGAAACCTCACCCGCCGCCTCGAGCGCCCGCCGGAACTTATTCCACGTGCTGGTCACCTCCCTGTGTGCCTCCAGCTCCAGCCGCATGCCCGCCATCTTCGCCTCCTGTGCCGCCAGCTGCTCCCGCGCGCCCGACAGCGCAGCCTCCAGCGCAACCACCTGCTGTGCGCCCGACGGCGCACCCCGCAGCGAGTCTTCTAGCGCCACCACCTGCTCCTGTGCGCCCGACATTGCGACCCACGCTCCTGGCAGCACGCCCGCCTTCACTGCCGTCTGCTGCTTCACACCCAACAGCTCAGCCTCCAGCACCGCCACTTGCTGTGCGCCCGACAGCGAACCCGACAGCGAGCCCTCTAGCGACGCCCCCTGCTCCTGCGCAACTGCCAGCGCGCCGCGCGCTCCCGACAGCATGCTCGCCTGTCCTGCCGCCTGCTGCTTCACGCCCGACAGCTCAGCCTCCAGCGCCGGCATCTGCTGTGCGCCAGACGGGTCGGCCTCTACGAGCGCTGCCACCTGCTGCTGCACACTCGATAGCGAGCCCTCCAGCGCCACCACCTGCTCCTGTGCGCCCGACAGCGCGGCTGCCTCCTGCAACCGCGCACCCAGCAGCGCCCCCTCTAGCACCACCACCTGCGCCTGTGCGTCTGACACCGCGGCACGCGCTTCTGAAAGCATGCCCGCCTGCGCTGCCGCCTGCTGCTGCACGCCCAACAGCTCAGCTTCCAGCGCCGCCACCTGCTGTGCGCCTTACGCGTCGGCTTCTAGCACTGCCACCTGCTGCCGCGCACCCGACCGCGAGTCCTCCAGCGCCGCCACCTGCTGTGCGCCAGACAGCGCGGCTGCCTCCTGCCGCCGCGTACCCGGAAGCAAGCCCTCTAGCGGCACCACCTGCTTCTGTGCGCCTGACACCGCGGTATGCGCTCCTGACAGCATGCCCGCCTGTCCTGCCGCCTGCTGCTTTGCCCCCGACAGCTCCAGTCCCACCACCTGCTGTGCGCCAGACGGGTCGGCCTCTAGCGCTGCCACCTGCTGCCGCGCACTAGACAGCGAGCCCTCTGGCGCCGCCACCTGCTTCACGCCTGACAGCTCCAGTGCCGCCACACGCTGTGCGCCTGACAACTCAGCACCTAGAGCCGCCACCTGTTCCTGCGCGCCCGACAGCTCAGCCTCCAGCGCAGCCACCCGCTGTGCGCTGGACAGCGCACCCGGCAGCGGGCCCTCTAGCGCCGCCACCTACTCCCGCGCGCCCGACGGCTCAGCCTCCAGCGTCCCTACCTGCTGTGCGCCCGACAGCGTGGCTGCCTCCTAACAGCGAGCACCGAGCAGCGAGCCCTCTTGTGCCACCACCTGCTCCTGTGGGCCTGACACAGCGGCACCCGCTCCTGACAGCATGCCCGCCTGCGCTGCCGCCTGCTGTTTCACGCCCGACAGCTCCAGCGCCACCACCTGCTGTGTGCCTGTCGACTCGGCATCTTGCGCTGCCAGCTGCTGCCCTGCACCCAACAGCAAGCCCTCCAGCGCCGCCCCCTGCTCCTGCGCGACTGCCACCGCGGCGTGTGCTCCTGACAGCATGCCCGCCTGCACTGCCGCCTGCTGCTCGCCCGACAGCTCAGCCTCCAGCACCGCCACCTGCTGTGTGCCTGACGACTCGGCACCAAGCTCTGCCAACTGCTGCCGCACACCCGACAGCGAGCCCTCCAGCGCCGCCGTCTGCTGACGCACAATCGACAGCTCCTCATCCTGCGTTGCCAGCTGGTGCCGTGCGTCAGAATGCTCGGCCTTCAGCTCCGCCACCTGTTGGCGTGCAGCCCACAGCTAGGCAGCCTCAGCTGCCAGCCGCGGCCACGCACCTGCCAGCTCTGCACCCTGCGCTGCCACCTGCCCCCGCGCGCCCGACAGCGATCCCTCCAGCGCTGCGACCTGCCCCCGGGCACCCGACATTGCGGCATTCTGCGCTGCCCGCAGCCCCCTCTGGCTCGGCATCTCATACACCTGCGCTGCCAGCTGCTGGCGCGCCTCTGCAAGCGACCCCTCCAGGGCTGCCACCTGCCCCCGTGCGCTCGACAGCTCTGCCTTCTGCGCTGCGCGCTGCTTCTTCATGCTCGCCATCTCAGTCCCCTGCGCTGAAAGTTGCTCACGCGCATTTGACAGCGACCCCTCCAGGACAGCCGCCTGCCCCCACACATCCTCCAGCTCAGCCTCAGCCTCCTGCCGCTCCGTGTCGACAACGCTGCCAGCTGCACCCTCTGATGCGCGCACCTCGGAGAGAGCAGAGCGCAGGTCGGCCTCGACCTTCCACCGCGCCGCGTCAGCGCTGCGTGCCGCATCCTCTGCCTCACGCACACGCGTGCCGAGCGCCTTTATCTCCAAGCAAGCTAATCGCAGCTCGCCGTCCGCGCGAGCCTGTTTGACCTCAGCCACACGCAGCTGCGGTGGTGGGATGGAGCTTACATCGTCAGAAGCATGCCATGTGCATGTGTGTGTGTGTGTGTGTGCGTATGCATGTATGTGTTTGAGGGGCGATGCAGCAAGCCCCAACCCAAGCCTACATCTCCCGCACGCGTTTGCAAGCAGCATGCGGAGCGGGCGTGTACCTGCGCACGCATGCCCTCGAGAGCTGGTGGCTCGCTGCATGCCTCTCTCGCACCCTCACGGCGCGGCAGGCTCACCAGCACGCACGCGTCGCCCGCGCTGCGGCTTTGGGACAGCAGCTGCACAAGTGCAGGGACCGCACGGGCGATTGCGACCGCAGTCTTGGTGTTTGCTGCGAGGTTGATCAGTGCTGCTTCTGCGCTGTGCTGCACATCAGCTCGCGAGTCTGCCCCGAGCAGCTGTACCAGTGGTGGGATGGCGCCTGCAGTTGCAATGGTGACGCGTTGTCCGAGCTCGGAGAGAGGTTCATCAGCGCCACTGTTACAGCCAGCTGCATGTCGCCTGAAGAGCCAGGCACCAGAAGCGGCACCAGTGCAGGGATGACACCAGTAGAGATGATGGCGGCCTGGCTGTCTGGATCGTGACAAAGCTCGGAGACTGTTGCCAGAGCGAGCATGCGCTCATCATGCTCACATCCCCCACCCAGATTGTGCACCAGCTTCTTCAAGTTCCGGCGGGAGAGTGGAGGCATCGTATGTGGCGTGGCTGCGTGCACGCAGAGGGGACATGCGCCTCTCTGAGTCGCGCAGGAGGGGGTACATGCATGCGTGCATGGGGGTTGCACGCGTTGCACGCCTCTCAGATCTGGCTTGTGGTGAGTCGTATGCACGTGCATTGCATGGCATGGCAGTCAGGAGGCCAGGGCAGGCTTGGGGGCACGCGATCGCATGGGCATGATCCACACGGAGCATGTGGCACTCACGCAGCTGCACGCCCTCTCACTTCGGGCGCGAGCGGTCTAGAACGAATTATGCGGAAACGACGTCGCCTGACGGGGCGCTGGCCTGGTTGTCGCAGGAGGACGGCAAACACAGGGAGGTGTCGGAAGACTAGCCGTCGATCGCCCAAATGGACTTGCACAGGACGATATTGTACCTACACAGGCGGCGTATTTGACGCGGGTGGCACGTGATCTGTCGACAGTCGCAGTCGAACCGACGACGGTGTGGGGAGACGAGTGTGGGGTGGGAGAGCCCTCAAACATAGCTGCTCCCTGTTTGTGCCGGCACACCCAAAACCAACCACGTGGCAGACACAGACACATCTATATAAAACACCTGTCCTGATGAACCCTGCATGTGGAACTGGCCACTGGTGGGAGCTGGCTTTGACCTTCAACTTCAACGCCCAAGCTAAACTGTTGCAGCTACGAGCTGTGGTTGCCAAGCCTCCAGACTCAGCCAGCCGCCCCACCCGCCCGCTGTGTATGCACACCGCAGCCGCCGCCACCTCCGAGCCGCGCCTCCATCAGAGCAGCAAACTCAGCGGACAGGCGCGCCACCAGCGCCTCCGTCTGCGCGCCCCCGCCCCCGCCCCTGTCCTCATGGTCGCCGCCGCATCCGCCGCACGCCTCTTTGCCAACATCGTGCTGCTCACCTCTGCCGCCACCGCCGCTGCCGCCTCTGGCCATGCTCGCAGTCCCGCCGCAGCCGCTGCCGCCGTTGCCGCGCTGCAGCTCAGACAGTTGCGCCCGTGCGGTCGCGAGCAGAGTTCGTCGCGCGGCGTTCAGCTCGGCTGCTGCTGCTGCCGCTGCCACCACCAGGGCTTCCGCCACCAGGGCCTCCGCTGCCAGCAGCTCTGCTACCACCGCAGCCACCGCCACCGCCACTGCCGCCGCCGCCTCCGCCTCCACACACCCCCTCCGCCGCCACCCCCGCCGCCGCCACCCCCGCGAGACAGCGCCGCAGACAGTGCCCTGCGCGCCGCCACGTCGAGTGTGTTCAGCGCGGATGCAGCGCTGGTGGCGCGCGCGCCACACTGCGAGCTCCGCCGGGTCTGGTGTTGGCTCTGCGCCGCGCCACGCGCGCCACAGGCGGATCCACAGCTGCGCGCTGCTGCGGGGCACAGGCATGTGCATATGATGTGTTTGTGTGTGTGCGTGTGTGTGTGTGTGTGCGTGTTTGTGCGTGTGTGTGTTTGTGTGTGTGTGCGTGCTTGTGTGTGTGTGTGTGTGCGTGCGTGCTTGTATGTGTGTGTGTGTGTGTGTGTGTGTATGTGTGTGTGTATGTAAGCATGTGTGTATGTCAGTGTGTGTGTGTGTGTGTGTGTGTGTGTGTGTGTGTCGCCTTGGGTGGCACCGGGCGGTCGGTGGGGTGGGGCGTGCGTCGGGTCGGGTTGCGATTTTCGAACGCGAGGGGATTCACAGAGCGCAGTGGTGACACGAGAGCGGCGGTGGTGCGTGCATACGTCAGTCAGCACGGGATGGAGGTGGCTACGATGAAGCCAGCTGGCTTCTGCAGATACGCCCACCTGCCAGCCCTACCAGACTCCCAACGCCTTCACTTGCGCGGACCAGGCGGCGCCTCAGGCGCTCCGACCACCTGAGGCGCCACCTGAGGCGCACCCTCGTTGCCTGAGGCGTTATGACGGCGTTAACTTGCGCGCCTCAGACGTTGGGACTGTGGTAGGGCAGTCTTCCTACAGGCGCACACAAGGTGGGTGCCGCGCACAGAGTACGAGCTAGCTTCATATTGGCCAACCAGGCTGACATCCGATGTTCTGTGGGGGAGTCCCCTACAGATCCGAGGGTGGAATTAAACCAAGGTTTTACCTTTCCATTCATCTAGATTAACCCGAGTTTAACCTAGTGAACCTGACTTCAACCTGTCATGGCTTTTAATACTGGTTTTACCTGGGTTGGGTTGAACCTCTCTTCAGATCTGTAGGGATCAGCAGGTCGTGCTGTTCAGATCAGTCCCGGTGAGCACGGCGGCGCCCCCCCCCATTTCAGGCGACACATCTCCTCTGACGCCTGCTGCTGCCGCCTGGAAAACGCAATACAGGCGGCACGTACGTTTACGTGTTGACGCGTTTGCGCGTAGCATCCAGCTGTCTGCAATGAAGGAGGTGTCTGATGCAGCACTGCGGCAGCCGGCTGGCTCGTTAATTCATGACACGATGGTGCCACCCCTACCAGATTTCGGGGGGGAGGGGGTGCAATGCAGCGGCTGTGCTTCCTACGTAGGATATACCACGCACTGCGCGTGCACTGCGGGTGCAATGCTGGTGGGGGCAATGCTGCAGCTGGCAGGGCCCAGCCCGCCCAATGCTGGTGGGGGCAATGCTGGCCAGATGGCAGGGGCAAGTGATAAGAATCAGCGGGCGCTGGGGGGAGGCAAGGGTGCAGCAGAGACACAGAGTTGTTACAAAGGATCGTGGTGCAATATCATAGTGCTGCGGGTGGGGTGCAGAGCGAGTCCTCGGGCTGATGCAAAGCTGGGGCATGCAGGCACCAGACTGCAAGGGCAACCTCTCTCTCTAACCTGGGGGGAGGCAAGGGGGCAGCAGAGACACGGAGTGACTCGGCCACCTGACTCCCGGAACTGAAAGAAAGTCCACACCTGCTACAACCGCAACAACCAGGGTGGGCGCTCAACCGACCCGCCAACCAATTAGTGCCATGCACGGCTGGCGTGCCGAATGATTCAGTGCCTGCAGCACTGAATGTTATCAGCGAGCCCGCCCACCAGAGCAGTGCGTGCAGTGTTCGCATGACTACACAGCGTGTGCTCATCGGGCGCAGCCCCCTGCAATGCTGCCATACACGCACAACTCGGGATGCGTGCCCGTGCGGGCTGTGCGGTCGAAGTCGTCGTGGAGCGCGAGGACAGGTGGTTTCAGGTGGACCTTGCTGGGGCGTGTCCCAAGAATCTGATGATGAGATTTTTACAATCCACTGCCGGCGGTCACACGTTCGGTTCCAGAGTCCAAGATTTTGCCATCTCGCACGTGCGCGTGTCACAGCCGGTGGGTGTATGTGTTTCCTAGCAGAAGAGGGAGAGGAGTGGTTGCTCTGTCCTGTACGTCACCGGATGGAGATGTGCGTCCCCAGTGCCCTGCCCCACACTGTTTTAAAACCCTTACGACCCCTAAACCCCTAAACCCTAAACCCCAACACCCTAAACCCTAAACCCCTAAATCCTAAACCCTTAACCCTAAACCCTAAACCCTAAACCCTAAACCCTAAACCCTAAACCCTAAACCCTAAAAACCCTAAACCCTAAACCCTACCCCCCCAGAGGGAGAGGCGGGGAGAGGGGGCCCGTCCTGTTTCTCCCTCCACCGCGACCGCTGCAGCTGCAGCAGCAACGACAACAACAGCATCAGCAGGGGAGGGGGGTGGTGGGGAGTGGGGCCCATCCTCCAAGAGGGCGCAGACTTGTGGGAAGCAGCAAGGGCTGCTGGTTGTGGCCAGCTTGTTTGAGAAGCAGTCGGCCAAGTTGACGGCACGTTGGGTTGTTTAAACAATCCAATCAATGTCCTGCCCCTGTTTCAGATGTATCCGCAGAGTGTCCCTGGGTGTCCCCCTGCCCACAGGGCTGTACCTTCCCAAACCCTCAGGGTTGGGACATTCAAACCTCGTGAGATCTCTCTACGATTGTCGGCTTCGTGTCTGGTCCCACCCTCCACGCGCCCCATCTAGTCGCGTGCAGGGCTGGCGCTGGCCCTATGAGTTTCTTGACCCACTTTTCCCTTGCAAGGAACCTGGGAGAGCACGTGTGCACCAGTAAACCTGTAATCCCGTGAAGCAATGACACGCGAAGTGATGGTTGGCCCGCAACCCTCCTCCCCTCCCAAGGCAGTGGGAGAAGAGGAAAGGTTTCTCAGACCTTCCCTCAACGACATGTTCGTTGGAGGGGCCACCACAGAGCAGTGGGCACCAAGGGAGTTGAGCGGACACACCTTTTTTAACCCTCAGGGTTTGGGCCATGGGCTGTCCGTAGACGTTGAGACCTGCATCCGTCGTTGCATTCCACGCGACCGCAGCGGAGTGCACATCCAGGAGAGAGTAGCGATTTCGGATCCGCTCGGCGGCAGTCGCAAGCGCGGTGCTGGCGCGATGGAGCCGGCCCCGGGGGCCAGCACCTCTGGCAGGGATCCCTGGGCCACCACGTCTTTCACGGTGCGTGAGTGGGGTGATGGGTGTCTGTCTGTGTGCGGCTTGCAAGCCGTTCACATACAATTGCATGCCATGCGCGAGATGCAGCAGTCTGCATGCGCGCATGGCGCGCATGCAGACCCACCTGCATCAGCGCCCTGGGTGTGTGTGCGGCTGCGGCTGCGCTGGGTGCACGGCAGATGCACGCCATCCATGCAGATCGCTGCCACGCAGATCCACCGCTCCGATCCAGCGCTCCGATCCCCGTGCTCCCATGCAGCGCCCCGTGCATCCATACTGACTGCACGCGCCCCATGCATGCAAAAAAAGCTTGGACCGACACACTGTGCCCCTGCTGCTGTGCCTGTTGGTGCCGCAGTGGCGCATCAAGGACTTCAGCAAGCTGACGAGTGTGAGAGTGCGGTCCGACTGCTTCGAGGCAGGCATCTGCACCTGGTGGGTGGGGTGCATACAGGCATGCCGATGACCATTGCCACCCCAGCAACGCCCCGGCTGACTGCTTTACGTCGTGGCACTGACCACAGGCGGCTGATGGTGGACCCAGATGGCTCCGCCGAGGGCAATGGCACCCACCTGGCAGTCTTTCTGGTGGTGCAGGACGAAATGTGGGAGCCGAACATTGAGTTCGAGTTCACGCTGGTCAACCAGGCGGACGCCAGCAAGTCGATCACTACAGGTCGGTCATAGGGTGCTGTGGACCCACTTCTATGGCCCCAGACCAAGCATTGCACCTGCTCTGACGCGCCTGCTGCTGCCTGGCGACCGCGAGACAGGCGGTACAAGGAACTTTAACAGTGACACCCCTTCGTGGGGAGCACGCACGATCATCGAGCTGTCTGTGCTGAAGGACGCGGCGGCCGGCTGGCTCATGAAGGACACACTGGTGCTGACGGTCGACATCACCGTGAAGCGCGAGGACAGGTTCCAGCTTGACACAGGTGTGCGGGTGCTTATTCTGTCGCTACTAGGCTGCTATGTCGTGTGCCAAGCATTGGTGGCATGATCACGTGTGCTTCAGGGGTTTCCTTTGGGGCTGCCAGGCTGTCGGTTTTCCTGGAGAGGGCCTGCCAGGCTCTCCAGCTTTTAAGAGAGCTTCATGTGCGCTCTCCAGGCTGTCATTCTTTACCGGGGGCTGCGCACCCGGGCCTCCGCTTCTTCTCCGGCTTTCCTGACCTCCTCCCCTCGCGCACCCCATCGGCAAAACCGCCCTACGGGCGGTCTCCTCATCGGAATCTGATCGACTAGGAAACCCCTGGTGTGCTTGTGTTGCAGGTGGCGTGCCTTGCGACATGGCCCGGAAGCTGCCGTGCGGTGCGGAGGTGGGCACCATCAGCAAGATCCTTCAGATGGCCTCGCCCTTCTTTTGCAACACCCTGGAGGACGTGCAGGGAGGCGTCCCGATCCCACGGTGAGCTGAATGTGCCTCAGCAGTGTTGCGTTGTGCGGCATGCATCCAAGGCATGCTGACAACACTGGTCAATACGTCGCACTCTCTCTCACAGGTTGACGGCAGCCTTGGCACATGGTCCTACATCCTGACCTGCCACTACCCACTGCACGTCCAGCCGGAGCTTACGCTGGCGAGCATCTACAACCTGCTGCCCATGGTGCACAAGTACGACTTCACCAAGCTGCGCTCACGGCTGGTGGCCTTAGTCAGGGACAGCATTGAGGACCTGCGTCACGACCCGACGTACTTTCGCACCTACATCTCGCTGGCTCGCGCTGGCAGGGCGCCTGCAGCTGGACGAGTTCCGCGAGCTGTGCCTCGACAGGCTGAGGGGCATGACTAGGGAGCAGCGCAAAATTGCCCTCAACGTGGAGGTTGAGGTTGGCAGCGGTGCTGGCGCGGCGAGGAAGCGCGTCATTCGCGCGGAGGTCAAGGACCTGGGCCAGGCGCTGTGCTTCGAGCTGTTCGCAATCACTGCGGCCGACACGGTCGCCCTCTCTGATGATGATGATGATGATGAGTGGGTGCTGGGGAGCACCTTGTTCCTCTTCTGAAGACGGTGATGGAGATGAGAAGACGCTGGGAAGCACCTCCTCGTCTCCCAAGCCCTCCTGTGGATGTACGCCCGGCCCTAAGGGCCAGGATTCCCGCTCCCTAGTTGTAACGCTGCACCAAGCATGGAAGCCATCCCCAGCACCCGACAGTTTCTACAGTTTTTACATGTTCACGCCCAGAGGACCCCTGGGCGTGAGTTGAGGCCTAGCCCACACGTCTAGGGGAGCTCTACTAGTAGAGCCCGCAAGGCCACGCAGCGCGCCAGCCTACCAGGGACCAGCACCAGACAACTGTGCATGCCAGCATGTTTGCGCGTGGTTACCACCTCTGCCAGTGGTTGGTTTTGTTGCGGGGATGACACGCCCTACACCCGCCAGACCCGCCTCAACGCAGCTCCCATGTGCACATGTAGTGTCAGTGCGTTGAGGGGAGCTGTCCTAGTAATTCAGGGTTTAGAGGTTAAGTTTTTGTTTTTGTATTCTCCTGGATTGGGGTGAGTGGGGGGTGGGAACGGCCAATTACGAGTTTCGCTTAGATAGCAACGATGCCGGACAGCCACTTGTGACAGCAACGTTACATGAAAGATCCCCTCCTCCTCCCGTTCCCGCGCAAACTGCATAACAGCCTCTGTGGTGACAGTCTCTGTGCACGCATGGCTGGCCACCTTTCTGCATCAGCTGCACATGGAACATGCTCTACCAAGGCTCACTGAGTTCGAGTGAGACGAGACGAAGAGACGATGAAGTGGCAGCAGTTTGATTTCTCTGTTACTTGTGTCTCGCCCGTCCTACTTGCCCGTCGTCCGTTGCAATTGTGGACAATGGCGACAGGTCGCCTGGATCGTCACTTGTCATACCGCGCAACACACCCGCCAGCACTTGCATCACTCTCAGAAGTACTCCGCATCACCCGTACTACACCGTCCGTATCACTCTCTTGTAGTACACCATCACACGGCGCGCAGAGTTGGCAAGACGTCAGCCAGGCATGCACCGGTCCGTCTTCCTTCTAGTGCTCCGCAAACTTGTAGGTACACGGACCACATGGCGCCCGCATCCATCGCCACCAACGCTGCTGCTACGCGGTGGAAGACACGTACGTCGTCGCTGCCACGCGCGCGGCGGCATGCGGGGCCCCCGCACCCCTGCACGCGCGCCGATCCGTCCTCCTCCTAGTCCTCCGCAACGCCCGCGGAAACTTGTAGGCACATGACCACATGGTGCCCGCACCCATCGCCATCACCGCTGCTGCCATGTAGTAGACGACACGCACGTCGTCGCTGCCACGCGCGCGGCGGCGTACGCCTCCCCCCCCCCCTGCGCGCGCGCCGGTCCCTCCTCCCAGTGCTCTGCAACACCCGCACTAAACTTGTAGGTACATCAGAAGTGCTGATTCAGAGCGTGTTGCCCGCAGCCATCCCCGTCACTGGTTCTTCTTGTTGTCGCGCGCAGCGTTGCCCGCCAGCTCCAGCACCTCGGCAGTGAGGTACTCCATGATGGCGGCCAGGTACACGGACGCGCCAGCACCCACGCGCGCGGCGTACTTGCTCTTCTTGAGGTAGCGGGCGATGCGGCCCACGGGGAACTGTCACCGCTGCTGCCACGTGGTGGACGATACGTACGTCGTCGCGTCGTCCGCCATGCGCGCGGCGGCGTACGGGGCCCCGCCCCCGGCGCGCGCGCTGGTCCCCCGCAGCGTCGGCCCCGTGACCATGAGGTCAGGGTTGCGCTTGCGGCCGTACTGAGGGGGCTCGTGGCGCGCGGTCCACACGGACGCCTCCTGCGGGGTGGCAACAGGCACAGCACACACAGGACAGGGGCAGGGATCAGGCGCTGATCACTGATGGGCATAGGAGGTCAGTCGGGTGTGTGTTTCTTGCCGTATTGGGAGGGCTCGTGTCGCGCAGTCCACACGGACGCCTCCTGCGGCGCGAGTGTCGGAGCGGCACGCAGTGCAAACATGAGTTGAGTGGGTGTATCACTAGCTGCGACGGGGTGCGTTTGCAGTCGTAGGAGGCCTCCTACTTGTGGTGTGCGTGTGTGGTAGGAGGGGGGGGGCGTGGCGCGCGGTCCACTCGGACGCCTCCTGCGTCGCGGATGCGGGAGCGGCACGGTGCACACGCGGACACGTGTCGGTGCGTCAGTGATGGCGCGGCATTATGCGGAGCGCGGCCAACCAAAGCCCGCACCTGCTGCCATGCTCAATTCCCCCCCACCCCACAACCCCCCTCCCGCCAATTCTGCTGCTGTTTGTCCCCCCCCCTACTGCCCCCTCCCACCACCAACCACCAACACAGCCCCAAAGCCCACACCTTGTGCCGGCCAACCCCCACTGCCTGCATTGCCCCCCACAGCCCCCCCCTCCCACCAATTCTGCTGCTCACCCCCCTACAAAATACCAACAGTCGACTCAAGCCCACTTAAGCCCTCACCTGGTGCCTTGCCTCATCCTCCAGCTGCTGCAGCTACCCCCGAGTTGTTTTGCTCCCGTTTGGGGCTGTCTTCCCAATGCCCGCCCCCCCCCCCAAACACCAACAGCCGACTAAAGTCCAAACCTGGTGCCGCGCCTCCTCTTCCAGCTGCTGCATCGCCGCCGCGGCGGTGTTGCGTCCGCCGCCGCCGCCGCCCCCCCCTATTGTGGTGTGGCGGTGAAGTGTTGACTTGAAAAGGGGTTGCATGGTGCAGGGGGGAGTGAAGCTGATCAGTAGCCTCTGCTGCCGCTACGGTGGAGGTCTAGGGGACACGATCCCACAGTGGGATCACAGCCTGGGCACAAATGCTTATAACTGTTACCGGGGCGTGTGCCTTTCGCTCATAACTATCATTTCAAAAAACCCACGAACACGCCAAAGCACATGCCCAGTACAGTAGTCGCACCCACCGCCTCCTTGCTGTGAACCGCTGAAGTGCATTGCAAATGGCTGCACACGACATAACGCCGTGGGTCGGAGTTGCAGTAGGAGTCAGCCGGGGCAAAAGTGCTTATAACCGTAACCGCATGGGGCGTGTGCCTTGGCGCATTACTTTCATTTCAACACCCCCACGAACACGCGAAGGCACAGGCCCAGGGCGGTAGTCGCACCCACAGCCTCTTTGCTGTGAACCGCTGAAGCGCATTGCAAATGGCTGCACACAACATACAACCGTGGGTCGGAGTTGCAGTGGAGTCAGCCAGGGCAAAAAATGCTCATAACCGTACGGCGCGTGTGCCTTCAGTGTGCCTCGGTGCTTAACTATCATTTCAACACCCCCACAAACACGCAAAAGCACATGCCCAGTACGGTAGTCGGACCCATCGCCTCCTTGCTGTGAACCGCTGAAGCGCATTGCAAATGGCTGCACACAACATAACACCATGAGTCGGAGTTGCAGTGGAGTCAGCCAGGGTAAAACATGCTCATAACCATATGGGGCGTGTGCCTTCAGTGTGCCTCGGTGCATAACTATCATTCCAACACCCCCACGAACACGCGAAAGCACATGCCCAGTACGGTAGTTTGACCCATCGCCTCCATGCTGTGAACGCTGAAGTGCGTTGCAAACGGCTGCTCACAACACAACACTGGGGACGGAGTTCAGTAGTAACACAGCTGGGGCAAACATGTTTGCAACCGTACGGAGCGTGTGCCTTGGTAAGTGACCATCGTTTTGACTCTTCCACACACAAAAACATACAAACATACGCACACACACACATGCACACACACACACACACACACACACGCACACGCGCGCGAAGGCGCAGGCCAGGGCGGTCGTTGGACGCACCTCCCCCCTGCTGCGAACCGCTGAAGTGCATTGCAAACGGCGCCGGTGTCCGCTGGTTCTTGGCCGGCACTTGGTAGGCAGCGCCCGCTGCCACCATCTGCGTGTTTGTACGGAGGCAGTTTGGAAGTTGGTGGCGTGTGCAAAGGAAAAATACGTCCAGGCAGGCAGGCAGGCAGGCAGGCAGGCAGGCAGGCAGGCAGGCAGGCCAGTCAGGCAGGCGTCCGCTGGTTCTTGGCGGGCACTTCATAGCGTGTTTGTACAGAGGCAGTTTGGAAGTTGGTGGCGTGTGCAAAGGAAAAATGCGCCCAGGCAGGCAGGCAGGCAGGCAGACAGGCAGGTCAGGCAGGCAGGCGTCCGCTGGTTCTTGGCGGGCACTTCATAGCATGTTTGTACAGAGGCAGTTTGGAAGTTGGTGGCGTGTGCAAAGGAAAAATGCGTCCAGGCAGGCAGGCAGGCAGGCAGACAGGCAGGTCAGGCAGGCAGGCGTCCGCTGGTTCTTGGCGGGCACTTCATAGCATGTTTGTACAGAGGCAGTTTGGAAGTTGGTGGCGTGTGCAAAGGAAAAATGCGTCCAGGCAGGCAGGCAGGCAGGCAGACAGGCAGGTCAGGCAGGCAGGCGTCCGCTGGTTCTTGGCGGGCACTTCATAGCATGTTTGTACAGAGGCAGTTTGGAAGTTGGTGGCGTGTGCAAAGGAAAAATACGTCCAGGCAGGCAGGCAGACAGGCAGGCCAGGCAGGCAGGCGTCCGCTGGTTCTTGGCGGGCACTTCATAGCATGTTTGTACAGAGGCAGTTTGGAAGTTGGTGGCGTGTGCAAAGGAAAAATACGTCCAGGCAGGCAGGCAGACAGGCAGGCCAGGCAGGCAGGCGTCCGCTGGTTCTTGGCGGGCACTTCATAGCGTGTTTGTACGGAGGCAGTTTGGAAGTTGGTGGCGTGTGCAAAGGAAAAATGTGTCCAGGCAGGCCAGGCAGGCAGGCGTCCGCTGGTTCTTGGCCGGTACTTGGTAGGCTGCGCCCGCTGCCACCATCTGCGCATGTGGTGCAGGTTTGGTGATGGTTGTGGGGAGGAGGAGGGTGGCATGTGCAAAGAAATGTGCCCAGACAAGCAGACAAGCAGACAAGCAGACAGACAGACAGACAGACAGACAGACGCTGGTTCTTGGCGTGCACATGGCAGGCAGCGCCTGCAGCGACCGTCTTTGCATGTGGCGGAGAGCCAAGCATTCGTATGATGGAGTGCAACACCTCTGCAACACCCATGCAACACCCGTGCAACCACCTGCGAGGGTTCGACCCGCGACGGGCGCGGTGACGGATGTCATAAACATGCAACAACCCTGCAACACCCATGCAGCACCCGTGCAACATCCATGCAACACCCGTGCAACACCCACCTGCGAGGTGTCGACGCGCGACATGCACGGCGACGACTGCAAAACCCATGCAACACCTCTGCAACACCTCTGCAACACCCATGCAACACCTCTGCAACAACCGTGCAACATCCATGCAACACCCGTGCAACACCCACCTGAGAGGGGTCGACGCGCGACATGCACGGCGACGACTGCAAAACCCATGCAACACCTCTGCAACACCTCTGCAACAGCCATGCAACACCTCTGCAACAACCGTGCAACATCCATGCAACACCCGTGCAACACCCACCTGAGAGGGGTTGACGCACGACGGGCACGGTGACGACTGCAACACCCATGCAACACTCGTGCAACAACTACGCAACAACCACGCAACACCTCTGCAACACCTGTGCAACAACCGTGCAACACCCGTGAAACACCCACCTGCGAGGGGTCGACCCGGGACAGACGCGGTGACGACTGTTACAACCATGCAACACCTGTGCAACAACCCTGCAACACCCGTGAAAAACCCACCTGCGAGGGGTCGACGCGCGACGGGCGCGGCGATGACTGCTCGTATCCCGCGTTGATGATGTTGCCGACCTGTTTTGTTAAGAGGAGGTTGTGTGGAGGTTGTGTGGAAGTTGTGTGAAGGTTGTGTGGAGGTTGTGGGGAGGTTGTGTGAAGATTGTCAGGGGGTTGTGTGGAGGTTGTGAAAAGGTTGTGGGGGGGTTGTGTGGAGGTTGTGTGGAGGTTGTGAGAAGGTTGTGGGAGGGTTGTGAGGAGGTTGTGAGAAGTTTGTGAGGAGGTTTTGTGGAGGTTGCACACACACAAACACACACACACACACACACACACACATATATCTGCGTGGTGCCCCTTGGGCATTAGCACGCAGCGGACCCTCACGCAACACACACACACACACACACACATCTGCATAGTGCCCGCTGTGGGCATTGGCACGCAGCTGGCCCTCTCGCAACACACACACACACGCAACACACACACACGCAACACACACGCACACACACACGCAACACACACACACACACACACACGCAACACACACACACACCTCTGCATGGTGCCCTCTGTAGGCATTGGCACGCAGCTGGCCCTCTCGCAACACACACACACGCAACACACACACACGCAACACACACGCACACACACACACACACACACCTCTGCATGGTGCCCTCTGTAGGCATTGGCACGCAGCTGGCCCTCTTGCTCCTCCTGGATGCGCCTGAACTCTGCGCTGCCTGCGTGTGTGTGTGTGTGTGTGTGTGTATGTGCATGTGTGTGTGCATGTGTGCATGTGCATGTGTGTGTGTGTGTACGCTTTGCCTGGATGCGCCTGAGCTCTGCGCTGCCTGCGTGTGCAGGGGGGGGGGGTATATGTGTGCGCGCGCGTGTGTGTGTGTGTGTGGGTGTGCGTGAGTGTGTTTGTATGTGTAGGAAGGTGTAACACTCACCCACAGCCGGCGCCATGTTCATGCGCCCAAAGTCGCCCGCCATTTGCGCCACACCTGCCCCCCCCCCACACCACCTCACACAAACACACGAGTGAAAGTGCCATTAGAGGCATCCAAACGGCTGGAAAATCGGCCCTACAACCCACCACTCACCCACAGCCGGCGCCATGTGGATGCGCCCAAAATTCGGCCGTCATTTGTGCCATGCCACACACACAAGTTACTTTACATCATTACGGTACAGTACGATACATACGTACATGTCCCTCATATTCGTCCTCGCAACTAACAGACAGCCAACTAATCGACAGCCGGCATACCACTCACCCACAGCCGGCGCCATGTTCATGCGTCCAAAGTCGCCCGCGATTTGCGTCATGCCACACACACAAGTTACTGTATACCATTACGGTACGGTCAGTACATACGGTACGTGTACCTCACATTCGCCCTCGCAACTCACAGATAGCCAAATAACAGACAGCCGGCGTATCACTCACCCACAGCCGGCGCCATATTCATGCGTCCAAAGTTGCCGGCCATTTGCGCCATGCCTGCCCCACCACCACCACCACCATACACAAACACACAAGTTGAGAGCGCCATTAGAGCATCCAAAAGGCTGGGAAATCGACCCATCAACCCAGCACTTACCCACGGCATGCCCCATGTTCACGCGCCCAAAGCCGCCCGCCATGTGCGCCATGCCACACACACAAGTTACTGTATACCATGACGGGCCGGTACTCACGGTACATGTACCTCACATTGGCCCTCGTAGCTACCAGACAGCCACGCCAGGCATACCACTCACCCACAGCATGCGCCCAAAGTCGCCCGCCATCTGAGCCGCCCTAGTTTTTCGGAACCTGGTTGCTGCACATGTGGGGAACTTTGCCCAAGTGCAGGTCTCACAGTGCCGTTGCATAGATCGCCAAGTACAGCGTATCACTCACCCACAGCCGGCGCCATGTTCATGCGCCCAAAGTCGCCCGCCATCTGCGCCACGCCTGCCTGTCCCTGGTTGATGAAAGGGTGGGCGCTCTGGGGCCGGCCGGGGCTGCCGCCATACGCGACTGCACCTGCGTTTGTGTGTGTGTGTGCGTGTGTGTGTGTGAGAGAGAGAGAGTGAGAGAGACAGTTAAATAGGGAGGGAGAGGAAAAGGGCCGGCGGGGGCTGACGCAATACGCGTCTGCAGCTGTGTGTGTGGGGGGGGGGGGGGGGGGGGCAAGATTGTGTGTGTGAGTGAGAGAGGAGAGAAAGAGAGGCAGAGATGTGAGAGAGAGGGAGAGAGAGAGAGGGCGGGATAGAGGAAGAGGGGGGGGGGGAGGCGCTGGGGCCGGCCGGGGCTGCCGCCATACGCGACTGCACTTGCGTTTGTGTGTGTGTGTGTGTGAGTGCGCGTGTGAGAAAGAGAGAGAGAGAGAGAGAGACAAAGATAAATAGGGAGGGAGAGGGAGAGGGCCTGTCGGGGCTGTCGCCATACGCGACTGCACCTGTGTGTGTGTGTTTGTGTGTGTTTGTATGTGTGTTTGTGTGTGTGGGCGAGAGATGCATAGGGGGGGCGCTCTGGGGCCGGCCGGGGCTGCCGCCATACGCGACTGCACCTGTGTGTGTGTGTGTGTGTGTGTGCATGGGGTGTATGTGTGTGTGTGAGAGAGAGAAGGAGAGAGAGAGAGAGGCAGAGAGGAGAGAGCGAGGGAGAGATACAGAGGGCGGGAGGGAGGAAGAGAGGGGTGGGCGCTCTGGGGCCGGCCGGGGCTGCCGCCATATGCGACTGCACCTGCGTGTGTGTAGGGTGGGGTGAGGTGGGGTGGTGTGTGTGTGTGTGCGTGTGAGAGAGAGACAGAGATAAAGAGGAGGGAGAGGGAGAGGGAGAGGGCCGGCTGGGGCTGCCGCCATACGCGACTGCACATGCGTTTGTATGTGGGTGTGTGTGTTTGTGGGTGCGTGGGTGGGGGGTAGGATAGTGTGTGTATGTGTGAGAGAAGGAGATAGAGAGGGAGAGAGAGAGGGCGGCAGGGAGGAAGAGGAGGGTGGGGGGTGGGGCTCTGGGGGCCGGCCGGGGCTGCCGACATATGTGACTGCACCTGTGTGTGTGTGTGTGCGGGGGGGGGGCATTGTGTGTGTATATGTGGAAAGAAAGGGAGCAGGGGGAGGAAGGCCAAGGAGAGAGAGAAGAGCAGGGGGTAAAGCCGGAGGGCAGCGTCGATGGGAGGGCGGGGGAGGGCGGGAGGGCGGTGAGGGCGGTTCGAGGCGTCCTGGAGGGCGCATTCACCGAGCGGCGGAGAGGGCGGGCATCGGAGGGCGGGAGGGAGGGAGAGGGAGCGGAGGGAGGGGGAGGGAGGAGGAGGAGAGGGAGGAGGACGGGAGAGGAGGGCAGGAGGGAGGAGGAGGAGGGCAGGGAGGAGGGAGGAGGAGGGAGGGAGGGAGGCGAGGAGGGAGGAGGGAGGGGGGAGGGGGGAGGGAGGGAGGGAGGGAGGGAGGGAAGGGAGAAGAGAGAGACACAATCTAGGATCTGGAGGACACTGCACACACACACACACACACGCATGGGTGCCAGGTTGAATGTTTGCACACACACCAGCAACCCGCTGTATGCATGCACACAAACACATACATGCATACACACACACTCTCACTCACACACACACACTCACACACACGCACACACGTGCACACACACACACACGCACACACACACACGCACACACACACGCACACACACACACGCGCACACACACACACACACATCAGCGAGCCACCGGCCCTGTTGAGCTCAGGGCTGAACAGTGCTGCCCGGATCACGGCTCTAGCTAGGTTCAGGATGGGGCTCCATGAGCTGCAGATAGAGCGGGGGCGCTACGCCGTGGCGGGACAGAGGCAGCGACGCAGCCAGCGGGCGTGCTGCCTATGGTGGGCTAGAGGATGAGGCACACATGGTATTTGAGTGCCCTGCCTATGAAAAGGCACGGGTGCAGGCCCACAGCCTGTTTCGGTCCATCCCTCGCCCCGAGGAGGCCGATTTAGATGAGCGGATGAGGGAGTTTATGAATCCTCGGCCAGGCCAGGAGAACCCCAGGTTCTGGCACGAGATGGCTGACTTCCTTGTCGCCTGCTTTTAGACACGCACCGCGTGCACAGCAATCATGATGGCAGATGGCATGCTAGGGGTCTAATTTTGACAGCTGCCGGCCTCTTTCCTAGGGTCTAATGCGCCATCAAAGGCGTCCGACGGACTGTAAAATCGACCACACACACACACAAACACACACACACACACGCATTTGCCCACATACAAATACACACACAGACACACACACCTGCAGCTGGCATGTGCGCGCTCACGGGCCGCCCTCCGTTACTGCGGCCCTGGCGACCCATGCTGTGGCT